>CAUYQG010108763.1:0-40334 GCA_963574415.1 Tarsius wallacei
CATGCCTGGCTGATTTTTTGATTTATTGTAGAGATGAGGTCTCGCTTGCCCAGGCGGGTCTCGAACCCGCGGGCTCAGGCAATCCACTCACCTCAGCCTCCCAAAGGCGCGGGATTACAGGCTGAGCCACCGAGCCCGGCTTCTAATTTATTCCTTAACTCAGAAACTTACCTAATTCCATCAACTCTAAATAAGATATTTCCTAATTAATTTATAGAGTTATTTTGTGTATCAAATAAGTTTGCATAGGTACTTTGAAACCCCACAAATGCAGAGGATGTACTATTTCTTTATTCAGACTTTTGCTTTCTTAGGTGATTTGCAAACCTTGAAAATTTCTATTTCTTGGGATGTTTGATTAAATATTTGCCCCCTCTTTTTTGGAAAAATTGGTCAAGAAAAATGATCAACTTTTCTTGTTTTTATTTTCTTTGTATTTTTAGATTAACAAAAGCAGTGGCATTGTGGAAGCATCAAGAATCATGAATTTGTATCAGTTTATTCAACTGTATAAAGATATCACAAGTCAAGCAGCAGGAGTCTTAGCACAGAGCTCCACTTCTGAAGAACCTGATGAAAACTCATCCTCTGTAACATCTTGTCAGGCTAGCTTGTGGATGGGAAGGTATACAGTGCATAATTATCGTTTTCTGTATGCAAGCCACTGAAATCCTATTAATATTTTTGCTAGTGCTCATTGTGACATCTTAAATCTTTTTGTCTCACTCGGTGTTCTGTCTGAGATATTTGGGTTATTCTGTGCTTTAGACATTGTTATTAAATTAAAGGTAAGTTAAAGTGGTTCATACCAGTCAATGTTTCTGTCAAACCAGTCTCCAGGAATTTGTTCTCCACTCTGTATGCTTGCATTTAATGACAAAGTTAATGCCCCCCCACCCCCATAATAGGTAGTTAGGTTCTTAGATAGTCAACACCCTTGGGGAATTGGGTCCAAGAATGATTTTGGCAAAATCATTACAGGTTTTCTTTAAAGTTCCTAATTGGAGCATTAAATTTTAAAATATTGGCTTCAGTACTTGGCAGTTCATTCAGGAATGAACTGAATGCATACACTGAGTTACCAGAAGGAAATGAAGTCAGCCAGAGTTTTCTGTGATTGTGCTTGTTTACTCAGGCCTAATATTGTTCTATCTAAACTTTCTTTTCCTTCCCTATTATGCGTTTGGCAAGTGAAAGCCCCCACCTGTTGCTGTTTGACAATCATGATCATAACTTAAATCTGTAAATGTCTCATTGGAAAAAGACCTACGTGGGTTCAGACATGTTGACATCCTGTCTTATTGTCACATTAGGTAGACAGCAGAATTCTGAATTGACAGTGCCCTTTACCTTAAAGTTAAGAGTATGCTTAACAATTTCTCCTTTACTGCTCTGTTTACAGTTGCATTTTCTGGTCCATTCTTAGCCAACTGGTTTTCAAGTACAATGTTATAGCTAAACTGTGTTTTCCATTTATCATTAATAGAAATATTAAATAATTTAATATTTAAGAATTACTTGTTTTTCAAAGTTTGGGCTATTCAAGTGTTATTGACATGCCAAATGAATTCTAGAATATCGTAGGCAGTGTTTTTAGACTTATCTTTCCTGTATTTTGTAAAATTAATCTTTCAAAGAAAGGAGACTGATTTTCTGCTTTTTTTCCCTCTTTCTTTTCCAAAGGTATATGGTAGCACATGAAAAGTAATAGTTTTTCTTATTGCAACCTTTTTAATGAAGAAGATAAAGGTGTTATCCCTTTTCATGTGTTCTCAAGACTGGAAACTCAATGCCTCGTTGCTTTGTTAGGGGCTGCTTCTTGTCTTTGTGTGTTTTGGGATTAAAGTGATACCCTGATCCACTTGTTCACAGAAAAAGACGGTGCAAGTTGAAGGGGATTTAAAGGGATATTTATGTAGTTCAGCTCTACATCTGACACATAACTTTATTAATGTTTTACATTTATTGAGTACTTATAGGATATGTGTTGTATATGTATAAACTTATTAAATCCTCACAAGCCCATAAGAGTACAAGTATTGGTCCATTTCAGATGAAGAATCTGAGGTTTAGCCAAATAAGTGTCATGATTAGAAATTATCCTAACTAGCTGTCACGCCTTGGGAGGTGGAGGCAAGAGGATTGCCTGAGCCCAGGGGGTCGAGACCAGCCAGGGAAATTTGGCGAGACCTCATCTCTACAATAAATAAATAAAAATTAGCCAAACATGGTGGCGCATGCCTATAGTTCCAACTACTAGGAAGGCTGAGATGGAAGGATCGCCTAAGCCCAGCAGGTCAAGGCTGCAGTACCCACGAGTGTGCCACTGCACTCCAGCCTGGGCGACAGAGTGAGACTCCAACTCAAAAAAAAAAAAAAAAAAAAAGAAAAGAAATTCCTAGCTGAGACTCACATTGAGGCCCGTCTAGCAATATAGCAATGCTCTGACCTCTACATTATTACTTTCTGGTGCATAAAGATCTTGTGGTATAGTGCTTCTCAAACTTTAATATTCAGTGATTTTGAGGAGGAGTTTGAGAGTCTCTCAAGCTCCCAGGTGGGGCCAATGCTGCTGATCCTTAGACAACACTGAATAGAAGACTCTAATGAACCACATTTTGCCAAGTGGTAGTCCAACTTGCAATTACAAGTAACACCTGCAGTTGTGTGAGACTCACTGCCTCAGGAAAGCAAGCCTTTTCATACTCAAATGGCTCTAATCACTATGAAGTTTTTCCTTTTACTTTATATTCCCCAGAGTAGCCAAAATCTGCCTTTCATGAGGCAGCACAGCACAGACTCCAGAACCAAATCACCTGTGTTCAAATCCTGACTCTACTAAATGTATGATTTTGGTAACTGTAGTATCTGCCTCCTAGGACTGTTTAGAGTTAAAAGACGTAAAGTGCTTAGAATAGTGCCTGGCACATTATCATTTGTCTCTAATAGTTAACTATCATTATTATTAAATTGTTACTGTTTTCTCCTTCTTGCTTTCAGTGGCTGTGGCCTCTGGAATTCCACCAAACAAATCTCTTCTCTCTTCTAGCCCTTCAAATATTTGAAAACCATAATCACATTCTCAATGAGCCTTCTGTTCTCAAGGATAAGCATACCCAGTTCCCTTGGGCTCTGTTTATTTGGGTTTCTTCTACATTCTGGAAGCTTTCCTGGATGATCCTTTATCTGTCAGTATGCCTTTCCAGTATGAGGCACAGAGCTGAATACTTCAGTCTGCAAGTGATCTAACAGGCACAAATAGAGCAAGACTCTCCTTCCTTCTTCTGGTCTGGGCTCCTAGGAAGGTAGCTAAAAATCAAGTGAACATTGTACTGGTTTCACTGGCTATTTCTATGTCTCCTGTTCTTTTATCTCTATCCACAATGCTGTTCTTTATAGCCATCTGCTTCTCAGTTTTAAACTCTAACCTTCAGAACATTCTGTCACTTGATGTGGGTGCAGTTATATTCTCTGCTACTGACACCCAAGTCAACATTGTTAGATATAGATTGTAAGCTCCTCAAAAGCAGAGACTCTTAATTCATCTGGGTCTGGTCCAGACCTAAAAGACACTTAAATATTGAACTGAATAGATATAGAGATATATATACACAGTCAGAAATATGAGATCCACATCCATCTAGGTTTTCATTGTTTCCCCATTTCAATTCAGTGGCTGCCTTCTTTTCCCTATTACTAAAGCACAATATTTATTATCACATTCCAATAATTTGTCTTTCATAATGCTCCTTAGACCAGGCTCTAATTATGTTCCAGGCAGATTGCTGAAATAGGTCCTAACTGGCTTTCCTTTCTCTGGATTGTCTCTCATGCTGCACTCCAATTAATCTTCCTAAAGCACTTTCAGTGGGAGTTCACTTTCCCTTGATTAAACACTGAATCTAGTTCACTTGTCAGAACACATTCAAATGTGGTGTTTTGACACTGAAGGATCAGAGTATCTCTGCTATATTTAATCAATCTTTTCTCTCAGCTTTCCCCTGGAGCATCAGACCAGGCTCCTTGTTACATACACATGTACATGCACACACACACATTTTTACTTTCTACCCCCACTGCTTTGTTTATGCACCTGCAATGTCCTCTATCAAAATTCCTTTATTCTCTTATTTTCAGCAAGTTTGAAATATACTTATCTCTTCCTTCTTTACGTAGCACTTACTAAATGTAACACACATTTGATATTTATTTGTACTGTTTAATGTTCAAATCAACACAATTTTAAGTGCTATTTCAGTGTCTTACATACAGTGCTATAAGCACAGCAGGGAATGAAAACCATGTTAGTGATAGCTCCTACCCTTAAGAAGCTTCTAGTCTAGTTGCTATACTTTAAAACATTCAGTTTTTGTATAATTACAAAAGTAATACATGTTTGATGAAGAAAACCTTAAAAGCTACAGAAAAGCACAAAGGATCAATTAAAGTCACTTCAAGAAACTTTGAGAATCTAAAACAAACACCTTAGATTCAAAGAGCTTACAGCTTATAGAGAGACCAACCAATCAACAGCCAGTTTATATGCAATATTTAAGTCCTTTCTTTGAGGTCAGTGTTGATTTTGAGAGCAGAGAGAAGATGATATTTTGAACTGAGTTACTAAACTCACAGCACTTTCAGGAAAGGAAACCACCATGTGCAAAGGTATATGGCTCGTTGAGGGGCAGTCTAGATTGTGGCTGGAGTAAAAGGTTTGACATCTTTTTCTTCTCAAGAAGATGAAGGAGCGCCTAGAGGATGGAAACTGCTTTCTATCTTCTTTGAGTTTCTCATAGCACCTGATACCTAAGACCAAGCTATTCTTTCACTTATGTGCCCGTTACCAGCATCAGCACTGTAAGGCTCTTGTGGCAGGGTCCATGGTTTAGAGAGCTTTGTATCCTGCATGGTGAATAAACTATACAGTCATGCATCACTTAACGGTGTTTTGGTCAGTGACAGACTGCATACATGATGGTGGTCCCATAACATAATGGAACTGAAAAATTCCTATCGCCTAGTGATATCATAGCCTCCCTAATGTTGCTCGCCACATTACCCATGTGCTTGTGGTGATGCTGGTACAAACGAGCTTACTGTGCTTCTGGTTGTATAAAAGCATAGCACATAAGCTATGTACAGCAACAGTACCTGGCAATGATAATAAACGATTGTGCTACTGGTTTATGTATTTACTATGCTATACTTTTATCATTATTTTGGAGAATACGTCTACTTATTTAAAAAAAGAAAAGAAAAGATAACTGTAAAACAGCCCTTGGCAGGCCCTTCAAGAAGTATTCCAAGGAGAAGGCATTGTTATCAAAGGAAATGACAATTCCATGCATGTTATTAGGTGGAGATAGAAGGCTTTTGACCCTGTGTAGGCCTAGGCTACTATGTGTGTGTTTGTGTCTTAGTTTTTACCAAAAAGTTTGAAAAATAAAAAAACTAAAAGCCTTAAAAATGGAAAAAAGCTTATAGAATAAGGATATAAAGAAAATATTTTTGTACAGCTGTGTAATGTGTTTGTATTTCAAACTAAGTCTTACTACAAAAGAGTGGAAAAATTTTCAGTTTTTAAAGTAAAAAAGTTACAGTAAGTTAAGGTTAATTTATTACTAAATAAAGAAAAACATTTTTTGTAAGTTTAGAATAGCTTAAATTTACAGTGTTACTAAACTGTACAGTAGTGTACACTAATGTCCTAGGCCTTCACATTCACTCACCACTCACTCGCTGACTCACTCAGAGCAATTTGAAGGCCAACATGCTCCATTCACCATAAGTGAATACCACTTTTTATCTTTCATACCATATTTTGTGGTACCTTTTCTATGTTCAGTTATGTTTATATATACATATACTTCCCACTGTGTTACAATTTCCTACAGTATTCAGTACAGTAACATACTGTATAGGTATGTGGTCCAGGGGCAATGGGTATACCATGTAGCCCAGGTATGGAGTAGGCTGCACCATCTAGGTTTGTGTAAGTATACTCTAGGATGTTTGCACAACAACAAAATCACCTAATGACACATTTATCAGACTGCATCCCCATTGTTAAATGATGCAGTGATGGTTGAATTTGTTTATATAAATCCAATGTCATTAAAATGGGCTAAATTGTTTTCAGAAAGAATATCTCCAGTTTGCCCATTTTTCTTTTTCTTTAACCATCACAAAATTAATCTTTTGTCTAGTTTTTCTTTATGAAATGTACTTCTCTTAATACGTCTTCCTTAATATATTTCTGTCCCTAAAAGATATGTTAATTTTAGTCTAATTTTGCTCAAATCATAGTGTGCTTTATACTATGGATACATAGATGTTTAATAATGATTTTAAAACCAATGAAGACAAAATATAAGGTGTGATGACAGAGAATATCATTGTTTCAGTTCACTGTTCACGTTGCAGGGTGAAGCAGCTGACCGACGAGGAGGAGTGTTGTATCTGTATGGATGGACGAGCTGACCTCATCCTGCCTTGTGCTCACAGCTTTTGTCAGAAGTGTATTGATAAATGGTAAGTTATCTATTGCCCCGTGGGCAAGACAAAGATCAGATTGTGTATAGGATAGTATATATGAATGAACTTTGAAAAGTACAAAAACAATGTAGTTAAGTACAAGAGATTTTATTCTTTAGTATGTTGAATTTTGTGACAGACCTCCTATTGGTTAAAAATATTTTTATTTTTATACCTAAAGTTTATTAAATGTGGAGATGTAGCTTTGATACTTTTTTTTCACTGTAAAGAGATCTGTGCCTGACTTGAGTCTAGAATCAAACACTTACCTTTTTTCTCCTATTTTCTGCTTTATTCTCTATATGTGTTTAGAAGAAATAAATTCTTGAATATTGGACCTGAGGGAACTTTAGAGATCAGTTTGTCAAGCTCATCATTTTACAAAATAAGAGTTGAGGATTTAGGAGAACTTATAAAAGACACACAATAAACTACATGTATTTAAAGTATAATGTACATACCCATAAAAGTCTTCATTACAAGCAAGATAATGAACAATTCCATGACCCCTAAAAGTTGCATTGTGCTTCATTGTAAAGCCTCCTTCCTACCCGTTTGCTCTGGTCCCCAGGCAACCACTAATATGCTTTCAATCACTATAAAATAGTTTGGATTTTCTAGAATTTTTATAAATGGAATTATATACTTTTTTTACTTCTTTCATTCATTCAATCTAATTATCTTGAGATTTATCCAGGTTAGCATGTAACAGTAGTTTTGGTTTTTTTTTATTATAGAGACGAGGTCTCACCAAGTTCCCAAGCTGGTCTCGAACTCACAGGCTCAGGCAATCCACTCGCCTCAGCCTCCCAAAATGCTGGGATTACAGGCTAACCCACCGAGCCCGGCCCAGTAGTTCATTTTTTTTTATTACTGAATAATATCTGCTATGTGAATACACAACACAGCTTGTTTATCCTTTCACCTGTTAATGGACATTAGATCGTTTCCAATTTTTAGCAATTACAAATAAAGCTACTATATACATTCATGTACAAGTCTTTTTATGGATATATTTTGGTTTTTTTTTTCCTTGGGTAAATACCTAGAAGTGGAATGGCTAGATCATATGGTAGGTGTGTGTTTAATTTTTTAGGAAACTGGCAACTATTTTCTAAAGCAGTTATTACATTGTACACTCCCACTAGCAGCATATGAGAGTTCCAGTTGCTCCACATCCTTGCCAGTACTTGGTATGGTCAGTCGTTTTAATTTTAACCATTATAATAGGTGTGTAATGATGTCTCACTGTGGTTTTAATTTACATTTCCCTACTTATTGAAGATGGTGAGCATCTTTTAATATGCTAATTTACCATCTGTATTTCTTCCTTGGCGAAGTGTCCAGTCATATCTTTGCCCATTTCTTTATTGAATTTTTTCATATTACTAAGTTTTGAAAGTTCTTTATATAGTCTGGATATATGTCCATTATCAAATATAGGATTTGCAAATATTTTCTCCCACTCTGTGACTTGTCTTCATTCTCTTAAGAATGTCTTTCAAAGAATATAATTTTTTAATTTTGATAAGATCTAATTTATCCATCTATGATTTGTGGATAGTGATTTTATTGTCTTATCTAAGGAATATTTTCCTAACCCAAAGTCACAAAGGTTTTTTTCTGCCTTTTTTTCACAAAAGTTTTATAATTTTTATAATTTGGTTTTAAATTTAGAGCTAAGATCCATTTTGAATTAATTTTTTATACAGTAGGAGGTGTGAATCACATCTTTTTTTTTTTTTTTTTTTTGCATATGGCTATCCAGTTGTTCCAGCACAATTTGTTGAAAGTCTATCTTTTCTTCACTAAATTGCTTACCGCACCTTTGTTGAAAATGTGGGTCTCTTTCAGGTCTCTTCTATTCCAGTAATCTATTTGCCTTATTTACAACATCATACTACCTTGATTAGTGTAACTTTGTAATAAGACTTAAAAACAGGAAGTGTCAGTCTTCCAACTTTGTTCTTTTTCAAAGTCGTTTTGGCTGTTCTAGGTCATTTACATTTCAATATGAATTTTAGAATCAGCTCATCAATACCTGCAAAAAAGCCTACAAAGGTTTTGATTAGGATTGTGTTGAATAAATATATCGATTTGAGGAGAGTAGATTTTCTAACAATATTGAGTCTTCCTATACACACACACAGTATATTTTTCCATTTATTTAGGTCTTCTTTAATTTCTCCCAGCAATTTTTGTAGTTTTCAGTTTTGTATATCTTTGACAAATTTATCCCCTAAGTATTTCATATTTTTATGCTATCTTAAATGATATTTTAAAATCTTAATTTATGATTGTTGCTAATATATAGAAACACAATAGATTTTTGTGTATCATGCTTTTATCCTGCAACCTTACTGAAACTTATTCATTAGTTCTGGAATTTTTGTTTGTTTGTTTTTTGGAGATTCAACAGGATTTTCTTGAATGTCTGAACATCATTTTTCAAAGGTTTTTTCTGATTCAGAATTCTAGACTGAGAGTGTTTTTTCTTCCAGTACATTGCTCCATTCTCATTTTGCTTACATCGTTTCTTATGAAATCAGTCACCCTTATCTTTTTTCCTCTGTAGGTAATGTGCATTTTTTCCCCTCTGCTTTTATGGACTTTGTTTCTTTTCACTGATTTTGAGCACTTTATGATGTGCTTTAGACTAGTTTTTTCATGTTTCTTGTGCTTGGGGTTTTTTGAGCTTCTTGGATATTTAAATTTATAGTGTCCTTAAATTTGAAAAATTTTCAGCCAATATTTTTTGAGATTTTTGTTTCTGACCTCTTTTCCTCTCTTGGGATTCCAGTTACCCTATATGGGCTTACTTATTTTTCTTCTTTTTTTATTCTTTTAGTCTTTTTCCGTTTTATTTTGGATAGTTAATATTACTGTATCTTTTCAAATTCACTGATCTTTTTTTCTGCAATGTCTAACATTCTAACTTTCCATTAATCCTTTTTAGTTTTTGTTTTGTTTTTTACTTCAGATGTTTTAGTTTTCATTTCTGGAAGTTTGAGTTTTTATTATCTTCTGTGTCTCTACTTAATATCTTTGATCTTTCCCCTAGTTTTTGTATCTATAGTTATAATAGCTTTTGATTTTCTTTTCTGCTACTTCTAGTATCTGTGTCAATTCTGGATTGTTTTATTTGTTTTTATTATAGGTTATATTTTTCTGCTGCTTCTTTGTGTGTTTGGTAGTTCTCAATTGGATGCCAGACTTTGTTAATTTTACCTTATTGGGTATTGGATATTTCCATATTACTATAAATATTCTTGAGCTTTGTTCTGGAATAAGTTACTTGGAAACAGTTTGATCCTTTTGCATGTTGTTTTTAAGGTTTATTAGGCAGAACCAGAGCAGTATTTAGTTTAGATCTAATTATGTCCCACTAATGAGGCAAGACTCATTAATACTCACTGAGTACTGAATTCAATGCCCCAAGAATTGTGAGACTTTCCAGTCTAGCTGATGGGAACAGGCCCTGTGAACTTTAGGGTACTATTCCCCCAGATCCTTCTGAGTGATTGATTCCTCAGCCTTGTGTAGTTTCCTCACATGCAAACGCTGTTCAGTTCTCTGCTGAACACTCTGCAGGGGACCTTCTGTAGATCTCTGGAACTCTCCCTCTGTGCAGCTCTCCAGCACCCTGTCCTGTGATCTCTAGCTGCTTGGCCTCCCAAGATTCCCAGCTCTGTCTCTTCAACTCCGGGAGTTTGCTAGGCTCCATTTGGGTTCTGTCTTGATCTGGGGCCTAGAAACTCTCAAGGCAGTAAGCTGGGGCAGTTATAGGTCTCACCTTCTTTGCTTCCCATGTCTCAGGGTTCACTGTTCCTTGTTGCCTGATGTCCACTGTTATAAAATGTTATATGACAACATTGTTTTAGTTGTTTTAAGTGGAAGAGAAATCTGGTCTCTGTTGGCTAGTAGCAGAAGTTGACTATTTTTAAATAGTAACGTTTTGTGCACAGAAGAGCACACATAATTACCTTGTAAACTATCTCTGGGGAACCAGAAATCAGCTTGAATAATTTAGCTTTCACATTTAGTTTTTGGAAAAAATGTCTAAATTTTTGCGTGAAAGCCAAAGAGCAGTTGTTATAATTTGATTACTTTGGTCCCAGATTTCACTGAAAGATGAAAAGAAAAACATTTTTCCCTGTATGATGCCTCGCTCAAATATGGTGTTTTTGAAATTTCCGAAATAATGTTTGACAAGAAAAAAAAGTCCTTTTGGAAAACACAGTCTTACTTAAGTGACCATATATGATTTATTTCCCTGTTAGAAAAAATTATTCTTCATGTAAAGGTCATCTTTTGGTTTAAATCTTGTGTGTTCCGTTTTTATACAATTTCTTGAATCTTCCTGCAGCATATGAACCATAAGAATTTTTATCAGACCTTTAAGTAAGGAATGGGTAGGTATATTGTTAAGAGTCATGCAGATATTACTTAGAAAAATAATTGATAATACACTCTTCTATTGTCACATTCCCCTGCCACTGCCAAGAAGTTATTCCTAGAATAATGGCTTCCATTTAAATAATCACAAGTAAACATTTACACTTCACATTTTGAACAGATCATCCATTGGTGAGAGGGAATTTCCTCCTTAGGGCTAACAAGGAATATAGATTGTAAAGGAAAACTTTTACCTATTTAGGTACAGGGATGTGAGTTGCATCATTTCTATATCAACAAAAGAGGAAAAAAACCCTAAGTGTCCTTCTGTAGGAAACTTCTTAAGTAAATGATGGCATATCTATACAGTGTATGTTTAAAAAGAATAAACAGCTCTAACGTGCTGATACATAATGGTCTACCAGATATGAAGAAAGCAGAATTCTCTTTTGGAGGGCAGGCCTCTTGTAGTACAGGCTTCCTGGGCTGGGTAAGTGTTCTAGGAATCCATCAGCATCAGTGTACCAGCTAGCATTGTGAGAGGCTGCGCTAAGCTTCAGTGAGTTTTTTTTTTGGAGATCACGTTTGCCCATTTCATAATGGCTGATTTACCAGCACACCTGCCTATAACATGCTGACTGTTCAGCAGTTTTTGACCAAAAACGGCATGACCCCCATGCCCTAACTGCCCTATTCACCTGATCTTGCCCCGAGCAACTTTTTTTTTGTTTCCCCAGATGAAAAAAGTTCTCAAAGGAAAATGTTTTGCCAATGTGGAAGAGGTGAAACAAAAAATGGCAGAAGCACTGAAGGGCATCAAAACTGATAAGTTCAAAACTGTTTTTGTTTTGTTTTGTTTGGGTTTTTTGAGTTGTAGTCTCACTCCATCATCCAGGCTGGAGTGTAGTGACTTGCTCAAGGCCACCCCAGCGTTGACCTGCTGGGCTCCAGTGATCCTTCCGCCTCAGCCTTCCAGATAGCCAGAACTATAAGCACGTGCTACCACTCCCAGCTAATTTTTCGTTTTATCGTAGAGATGAGTCTCACCAAGTTGTCCAGGCTGTTCTTGAACCCATGGGCTCAAGCAGTCCCCTCACCTTGGCCTCCCAAAGTGCTGGAATTACAGACTTAAGCCACTGCACCCGACCACAAAACTGTTTTGAGCAGTAGGAAAAGCACCTTGATAAGTGTATTGCATCAAACAGAAAGTTCTTTGAAGATAACTGAATCTAAACAGTAAGAATAAATACACAATTTGTAATAAATTACTTTTTGAGTCCCCCCCATATATTTACAAGTAGAAAAATAGAAAGTGCTGTACACACACACACACACACACACATACATAATCATGCTTAGTCTATCTCTAGATTAAGAGGAATACATAAGAATACATAAGAAAGTGGTAACTGTGATTCCCCCTGGGAAAGAGAATTGAAGACTGTATACTTCTATGCTATTTGTTTTTTTAAAGTCATGTACATATATTACTTTTCAAACCCCATCTTTAAAAAAGAAGGAAAAGAAAACAAACTGTTTCTTGTATTGACTTCTCTAATAGGAGTGATCGACACAGGAATTGCCCTATTTGTCGCCTACAGATGACTGGAGCAAATGAATCTTGGGTAGTGTCAGATGCACCCACTGAAGATGATATGGCTAACTATATTCTTAACATGGCTGATGAGGCAGGCCAGCCCCATAGGCCATGACCTTGGAGTGAAGGCGTTCTGTTGCTATTGTGGACTACAGATATTTTGATCGTAGTAGAAGAATGCAGGGTTGTTGTGGCACAGACATAGAAGAGTCTATTTTCCCCACCCTCTTATCTTTGCTATTCTGATAATTTGCCCCATTTTTAAAAATAAATTTTCCATGTCTTCCATTTATAGTAAACTAAAATTTGCTACTGTTTTAGACCATATTTTCCTATTATTTGTCTGTTCAAATGTGTATTAGAACTAATTGCTCTTGAATCCTTTGCTAAGGTAACAGCAACATTTCCAGAGGCTTCTTAAATACTACTATTTTGTAGGACAGAATATTGTGAAATCTTTTTAGTTAGGTTTAAAATAAACCTTGAATATTAAAAAGTTGTAGCCATCTGAGAAAGAAAATTTTAAATGACTGAAAATGTAGAATGGATCAAAGTGCATGTTACTACTTAAACTAGTCTTTCTGCTGGGATCTAAGGAGCATATATGCCCCCTTGTGGTTAATTGTTGCTCCTTTAATGATTTTTACTTGAAAGGATCCACAATTATTTCATAACTTTAGCAGTGTTTTGGAACTACCATACCCTTTTTTAAATTAAAAGTCTTTCTTTTTTTTTTTTTTTTTTGTCATGCCATATAATTCTGGGTGAGGCCTATAAAGTTAGGCATGACTTTACCTTGCAAATGGATTTCTGCTGGGGAATCTTCTGGCTGTTCTGGAAATGCTTTCCCTCTGCTGGGTAACTATTCTAAATGGTTTTGATAAGGCTCACACATCTTGAGTTTCAGACGAAGTTTTTCTGTGTCACAAATACTAAATTTTATATTTTCAAATTATGATAAGTCATTCAACGTTGGTTTATGGTGCTTTTATTTTCTTGACTTGAAGACATCTTTCTGCAGTTTCTAAGTCCTCAAATTTCTTAGATTAATAGAGAAGAAAATAGGGTGAGACTTTTTTTTAGCCATATACTTAAAACACCTCTGAAAATTTGAATTTAGCTTTCTTATTGTTTATCTGTACTTCTCTTGAGATACTCCAAAAGAATATAGCAATAATGGAATTGTGATCTTCAGTTGCACCTCAAATATTTTTTTTGCTTATAAACTAAATTTTTTAATATTAACATTTCTGCATATAATAAAACAAAGGTCTGTCTCCTTTAAAATTTAAATGTAATTTTTCTGACCTAAAATTGGTACATTGCAAGTAATATTTTCCTAAACTAAGGTATACAATTTAAGTTGCTGCTTATTGATGACAGAATTTTTAGATGCTAGGACTTTAATAGGCATGCAAATAAATTCACTTCATTTCAAGAAGAAATATCTGACCAAAGGTAGCTTGATTTTGCCCTAAAAATACAGACGACTAATCCATTAACATTCTTCATGGGGACAGCTAAATACCAAATAGCAAAATACTCACTATGGAGGTTTATACAAGCAGAGTACTGATGTTTCTGTCATATATCAACCTGTTAATGCACTTGATAGTTGTGTGACCTTGAAAAAGTCTGTTACTCTTGTCTGTAGGTGCCTACTTTAGAACTGAGACTTTATCTGTGGTTTTCACACTATTTCAACAGTGAAACCTTTTTTTTAAGTAAAGTCTTAGCAGAACCCTTTCACACATGTGTGCATACACACCCCCTACCCCACTATATAAAAGTCATGTTTCATTAATATAAGTTTCCTTATATGTTATATAAACTTTATATACTATAAATTTTAAATCAACTAATAAAAACATTAATGCATTGCTGATATCTAGTATATTCGAATTTGGTGAGTAACAGATTTGCGTGATGGGAATTGTTTTTGACTTAATTTTTAAAAATTTAAATTAAATTCAAGTCAGACTTGTAGAACCCTGTATCTCCTGCATAGATTCTTAGTATTCCATGGAACATATTTTGAAAAGCTTGGGATAGATGATCCTCTGAGATCTTTTCCAGCTCTGATTTTAAGTAATCCTTTTGGATTAGAATTGCTGAGTTTAATTCAGATTGCCTAATTTTCAAATGCTTCTGAAAATGAACAAAGTTACTATGCAGAATTTTACACCTTTCCAGGTATAGCCAATGATTTTATCCCCCAGAATCCTTCACCTTTCAAGGAATGATTTAACAGTGAGCCCTGTGGCTTGATAGTGCCCAAACCTTTTTATTTTACAATATAGCTCCAAGACACTAACTGAACTACTGTGAAATAGAAAATGTTTTTATTAGCCTTAGCAAATAATGAGCACAGTTCTCTGCTCATTCCATTAAACTGGGTGATAATTCTTTAGATGTGAATCTTAGGTAGGTTCTACTGTAATAACTAATTATAAAAGTTGTAAATTTAATGGATTAAATGTATACTTTTTGTATTCTGTACAGCTTTGTCTTTTTAAAATATGACACTCAAATGTACTTACTATGATAGGAAATATAATGTGTGCCTTCTAGGATTTGTGAAGTGGTTTCATGAACTGTAAGGAATTTCTTTTAAAAGTTATAAAGTCTTCCCTATCCTAACTCAATAACAAAGGGTTTACTCATAATGCTATAGAACTTTAGTTTGAGAAAATGAATTTAACTGTGTACTGAATTTAGAGGTTGAGAATATTAGTATCTCTGTTATTCTTAGGGCAAACTGATAAATTGTGCAATAAATAATCTTTAGCAAGTAAAAGTTTTTTTTCTTATCATATAATTTCACATTCTTATATACTAAACTAAATGTTTGTATTCCTTAGAGGACTGTTTTGTGCTCTGAGGTTTTGTGATGTTTGTGTGCTATGTTTTAAAATTCCTTTCAAATTGTGCTCAGTGTCCTTACCTCTATTATATATCTGGGTGATAAGGCTGCTTGAAAATATCTTTTGGTTCAGTGATTTTTAACACTGGGAAGTTGGGTTCATTAAAAGGCAGTCTGAAGAACCCGCATTTTTAGCTGTTTTTGTCTTAAGCTTACTTTGTCTGTCCAGGAATAAGAAACAACTTGGAGACTAGGAAAATCAGGGGATCACCCACATTTATGATGGGCAACATAATGACAATATAATATAAACAGTTGACAACAGACTTTGTCTTTATGGTTTTTTTACCCTATTGGACTGTAAAAATAATCAATAAAAAACTCAAACCTGTGGCATTTTTTTGTTTACCTTATAAAATTATTTCCAATATATAAAAATGTGATTAGAGAAACATCATAGACTCTTAGCACTGAAAAGAGCAAAGACATTGATAAGGAGTGGCAGTGTATACTTCCACTTACTGATGCATATCATCTTCACATTGTGGAGAAGTACACATTTTACTGTCAAATGACATGAAAGCCTCCACAGAGATGTATTCCAGTCATCTTACAGCCTTTTATAGTCTCACTCTCAGTCATCCTCTAGCTTCCTAATTGCAGAGCTTTCCAAGGAATGATGTTTATTTGATTAGTGTTCCTTTTATTGGAGTTACATTCGTTTTTTTATACTGGTCATCAGTTCAGGTATAGAATACTGAGGTTTGTCACCAATATATCACCTTCAGTTGTGTCTACAATCCCAGGGAAAAAAGAATATTGTATCACCAACACAGCACTCAAAAGTCTCAGTAAAAAATAAATGAGCAGTTGTTATTGAGAGCTTTTCATGACGCCCAACCTTTTCTTACAGCAAAAAAACTTAAACATTTGCTTTAAATGTGATTAACTTGAAATAGTTTTAAATCATCGAGCCACAGTCCTAACAGAATTTATTTCACAATTTAAAAAATAATGTGATACAGATAAAATGACAATGAAAAACTGTACAATACTTCCTATGTTAGGGCAAATTTGTACAAACGGGGCTTTTCAAAAATAATCTGTAAGCGACAGATTTTCATTTAATTTCATAATTAGCTATAAGATAGCATATATATTTATATATATTTGCCTAGTAAAAAGACTATATAATTCCATGTGCTAAGTTGACCAGTAGAGGGGACAAGCATCATAAAGTCACAAGACAATACAATCTAAAATAAGTTCACAAACAAAAATAGGGTTTATAAGGATTCAAAAGGATGTCCCATAGTCTGGATTTGCCCACAGAGATAGATAAGAAGGTACTGGAGCAGCTTGTTGAATACTAGGAGCACATGTCCTTAAAAAGTTGCCAAGAGAAATTCATTTCGTCAATTAATATGCATTTATTGAGCACCTACTACATACCAGGCACTAGTAACACAGATAAAGAGTACATTGGTAAAGGTTAAATTCAGATTGGTCTTAAAAAATGCTTTCTACCTGGCCACTGGGACTACTATATCTTCTGAAGAAGTCTTCATATTAGGTAAAGGAGAAGTTTTGCCTTTTAAAAAAAATGCACCAGGTTAAAGTGATTTTTTTAAAAAAAAAGAACATTTGGGATAGTGGGGAAAGGACAGGATTAAGAATAAGGAAGTTTAGTTGTAGTCCTATTATTTATTAGCTGTGTGACCATAAGTAAATTCACTTCTCTGACCCTAACTCTTTATGGTAAATGATACCTGGGCTACAATCATAGAATATTAGAGCCAGAAGGAGTAGAGATCATCTAGTCCTGTGCTTTTCAAAGCCCTTAGTGCAAATGAAAGTGTCATGTGACAGCCCCAGTGAAAACAGATGCAGAGTCCCTTTGACAGCCCAGAGCCTCACTCCCTTCCCTCCCCCGACATGTCCGTGAGGGCATTCACAGAACACTGATGAGGAAACCAAGACTCAAAATAAGAGTGACTGTTTTAATGACTACCTTTGGCTTCCTAACTAGAAATGGGGGCTGGGGGAGAGGGGCTAAATAAAAGTTTTAAAAATTCATTAAAAACACAAATTGTCAAGAAAGAAATGTTTTAACTGTCCCCAGGCAGCCCCCTGATGAAATGGAGTTTTGAGATTGATTTCATTTAAGGCAGCCAGCCAGCCAGAGGCTGAAATGAACAACTACCCATTAGCCTACAAGCCCTACAGAGAGGAACATGGCAGGACTTCAAGCAGACCTCATGTCATTTGGCATTTGACCATGGAAAATCCTGGCCCCAACAACTCAAGCACTGGTGGTTTCAAGAGAAATATTTGGAAAATTGGGAACAAGTATAGACAAGTACCTAGCTCCCAGACCCCAAGAAGTCGCCATCTTCTTACAGAAACATCAGCAAGAGTGGGCGTGTTCGATCCTAAAGTGAACAGTGCAACGAAAATCACCATCTGAAATTTCTCCAGAGGCATCCTCTTCATAGGGGAAAGCCCTCCTTTGGTACCTTGACCACTATTAGCCGCAGTAGATATGACATTAAACCTTAGTTTAATTTAAAGTTAAAAAGCATGTCGAGCGCTGGACCTATTTGGTCAAGGCTGTGATCTCTTCTGACTTCATGGCATCAGACAGGAAGCTGAGCTCGTTGCATAAGGTCTCATATCGGAATGCCATCCGGATCTGAGCAACATTTGTCTTTCGAATGTCATTTCCTTCAGGTCCTTCTTTATAATAATTTTGTCCCAGAAACTTCTGCTTTTCCTATGGAGCAAGAAATACAAATGAAACAATATACCTTGGACTCACTTTGTGTATCCACTCGGGCAGCTTTGACATCAGCCAAAGCAAAGCAGACTAGTCTCCCTGATCCTCAAGCAGGACTTCTTCTCCCCACAGGACTCATAAATTTCCTCCTTGCCTTGTGTCCTCGAGGATGTCACCTCGACATCCTCAGTCATTCTTCAGACAACCCTTCATTCCTGGCTGTGCTTTCCTTGCTCAGAGGAAAGATAAGCTCTGCCAGAGCTGCTGAGGAAGGAGAAAGCAGTGAAGGTGTTGAGATGCTAACCAAGAAGCCCCTCCTGAGAGCTGATGAGATCAGGTGGAAAATGCTGCTGGGAGAACCTGTCCCAGGGACGAGACTCCACACAAAGAGAATCTTAAGCCTTTAACTCTGTGTCATCATCCAACCAGAGCAGCACCTTTGGCAGCCTCTCCCCATATCTGTGGCATCACCCAGAAGAGACACCCAGGGACCTAAGATACCATCTAGAGCATGGTTCTTGGCACCAGCCCCACATCAGAATTTCTTAGGGAGCTTTGCAGAAAATGACTGAGGCTCGAGTCCCATCCTCGAGCTTTTCATTCCATCTCGACATACTGTCATCTATTCAAGAAATACTGAGTGCCTGCTCTATGCCAGGGACACTCCTAGAGGTATAATGCTGAACAAGTCCCTGCCTTCACAGAGCTTACATTCTAGGGGGAAAGGCGGAAACACACTTAACTAAATACGATGTCAGCGGTGAAAAACATGAGGAAGAAAAACAGGAGACAAAGAAGACGGCAAGCACGTGGCTATTGTAGAATGCGTGATCAGGGGAGGCCTCTCCAGGGAGGTCCAGAGGTCTCAAAAAGGTGACCGAGCGGCCGTGAAAACTCTGAAGGCTTCCAAGGATTCTCTCCCAGAGCCTGGGCGTGAGAGCCAGAGGCCCTGCTTGCTCTGCACCTGGCGAATCCCCGGTGCCTGGAGACGCCTGGCACACGGTCAGTCAGCAGTTGTGGCGGCTTGTGCAAAGGCAGGGAGGGACCGAGGCAGCACCACTGCACACTTACCTGATGTGACAGGCCGCTCTGCAGCACACTGTTCCTGGCGATCTCACACAGGTCGCACGTGCTCAGCTTCCACACTTGAGCCGCGATGGCGTATTCTTCCATGAGTGCTTCCTAGAGCCCTCCCCAAAAGGCACGGGGATTAGATGAGAGAACAGCCGTTTCAAGGTTGCACACAAAGCCAGGCACTGCAGATTTTGTTTTTCTTTATTAACTGGCACCTGGATCATCCAACATCCCGCCTTAAATTCTAAAGGCCCGAGGTCTTTTTTGTGTGAAGTCACAGGTCATCCAAGAGAGACACACATCCACGTGTGTCCATTGACCAGCACTGGGAGCCCGTCATGTTCGAAGCCCTGTGCCAGTCACCAAGGATGCCAGTCTCTGCTTTCCTGTGACAACCCTCTAGTCATGCTATTTTCAGTACCTGCTTTCTGGCTTTGCTTTTTATTTAATACATCATTTTCTTAAGATTGTCCCCAAAGAGTTAAGATGAGTTAAGCACTAAGAACATACATGGAACATTAAAAAGAATGAGGAATAGTCATAAGACAAGAGGTAAGATACTGTGATCCCAAAAGGATTTGGTTTGATTGAGCTGCAGTTCTGCTTCCTCTTCTGGGATCACCAGCCCTTTCATTGCCTCTTCCCCACCCCCACTACCTCTGCAGCCTAGCACAATGGTTCTCAAAGTACGGTCCAGGAATCCCTTTTGAAAGGTCTTCCCTTTTCCAATCATGTATCTTTGTGAAGCAAGATTTTTCTTTATACATACTTTGATTAAAAACAACAAATTGGATGCAAAGCAGATATGAGAATCCAGCTGGCTTCTATGAACACATTCGCAATTGGCAAATTTTCACTTTCCTAATACTGAGAGTGGGTGAAAATAAAATCTGAAGCTGGTTGCCGCAAACTTCTGTCATTAAGCACAAGTGAAATGGTCTTTTCTAAATTGTCACCTTTTTCACAATACAGCTGAAAGTTGCAGACATAGCCAGTATTTGCCTTAGATACCACTCTGACTAGCATTCCATACTTGGTATTTTTATTCGGATTATAGACTAAACATATATATTATATACATATATATATTTCTCCATTTACATTGCATCATTACATCACTATCTGTCACTATCACTAATAAGTTCTCTGGATTCACCTTCGACCTCAGAAATCTCATCAGCATATATTTCTTCATTTTCCATAAGTATGGTAAATTATTTTTAATGTTGAAGTATGAAAACCCTGAAATATCAAAATACAAGTATACAACACTAATCACAACAAAATAATGACGAACTCACAACTTTTACCAACTATGTAAATAACAACATTCACAGTTGACATCAGATAATTATCTCAATTAACTTTCTCCTTGCCTCCCAACTCATTTTCAAGCAGAATATAATAACACATACATATCACAACACTGCAGCATTCAGAAACAGCATTTGCAAGGACGTAAATTCATGTCAGCAGCAACCAGGAACAGAATTTGGAATGATGTAAATTCTCGTCAGCAATTGCAAATGAGTTAGGTAAGAGATATTAAAGAGACATAAAAATGAAAACAAAGCCAGTCTTCTCTATTTTTTTTTTTTTTTTTTTGTCTTTGAGAAATACTGTTATCTTTCAGGAAAAAATTGCTATTATGTAACATTGGATAGGTTTGTTAATGTTATTTTTAAATGAGTTAATACATATTTTGAAATTTTTCATTAGTTTCTAACATGGTAAATATCAATAGGTATAAACCACATAAACAACAGCTCTTTGGAGGCCTCAATACTTAAGAGTATAAAGGGGTCTAGAAAGCAAAAGGTTGGGGAGTCTCTGCCCTAGAAGACTCTGGTGCTTCCATTTTTGCTAAACAGTGGCTGGTCTTGTTAACACCATCAACATGTGCCAGTTGTGGCTGGTTCCCATGCGTGACACCACCTTTCTCTTCCTCTTTTCTCAGCAATCCAAAGTGTAATAATAATAACCACATTAATTTAGAAGGTAGATACTCTTTTGAATACACGCAATGTGAAAAAACCGTATGAGACCCATTGATGCATGATCTTAATGAATCCTCACAATAAGGTAGCGGTAGAGAAAATTTTATCTCCATTTTACAGATGAAGAGGAATTCAATAGGTCTAATAGCTTTGCCAAGGTCACAGAGCTAGAATATGTTAGAGGGAAAACAGAGAAAGGCAGAGATATTAACTTGGGCCTTCAAGGATTCAAGGGTCCCAAATAGAAGGCTCCCAGAAGGAACGCTTGTCCCTCACCTTGTGGCTTCACTGGACCACCAACCCCATCCCAAAAGCAGAACTGAGCCATAAGCTCAGGTCCCAGCAGTGAGAGGACAGTCTACGACGGGTGCCTGCTGAGGCACCACTCTCCTCACCCCGTCCTCACCTTCGTGTAGTGAAACTGCATGGGGTCATCGGTGGAGAGAGAAACATGCAGTCCCTTGTGCAGGAATTCTCTCAGAGGGTTCTTGGAGTATTCGAGGAATAGACTATTGTTGCTAAGAGGAGACATGGCAATGGGGATCTGAGCAAGGTAGTAGAGATACTGCAATACGGGACTCTGCAAAAGAACCGCCAAATCATGTGACCAGTGCCAGGGAGGGGAGGAGGGAAAAGGGAAGGGCGGAGGAGGGAGGCAGGAGGGAAGGTGCATTCATCGCTGAAAGCCAGGGGTCTAGGCAGTGTCTACACAGTCCTCCACCCAGCCCAAGTTCCCCGAAGCCAAGACACCCAGACCCACTGTGGCCCTTTCCCACCTGTGGGCTCACCTCATTCCTACATCACCTGCCCAGCCCTCCCTGGTGCCTGCCCCACCCACTGTTGAAAGTGCTCACTCTTGCTCTCGACCAAAGGCACAGCTCAGAGCAGGAAGGGCAGCTGACCTCAACCTCCATCTTGGGTCCCCTCGCCCACCCAGCCGGGCAATCCAGGAGATTCCCCTCTTGTTTTGTTACTTTGTATCGTTCTTAATAATTTCATTTTTATTTTATGATTTTTGTAATTTAGTTTTTTTATTTTTGTGGAGATGAGGTCTTGCTATATTGCCCAGGCTGGTCTTAAACTCATGGGCTCAAGTGATCCTCCCACCTCGGCCTCCCAAGTGCTGGCGCCAGACTGTGTTTTGTTACTTTGACTGCAGTCAGGTTGAGACTGCAAATACTCCAGCTCCTGGAAGACAATCCCTGAAGGGATGTGAAGGGGCAGACTTGACTGGGCTAGAGGGGGTTTTCTGATGTAGCACCTGCCCCACCTACCCCACCCAAAAATGGGGCCCAAGGTTATACCTCGCCTGGACCAGGGCAGGGGAGTATTTATCCAAAATAGGGAGAAGATCACATGTACAGAGCTCAGGCCAGCATCATCCACACCAGTGAAAAGAGGAATCAATCTGTGTCCAACAGGTGGGGTCTGGTTGAGTCAATGACAGACCAAGTGGCGGACCCTTCTTCATCCAACAACAGCCTTTGGAATGAGGAGCATGGTTGTTGCTGCAGCACTGAAAGATGCTTGTCATACAACAACCACAAGGCTGTGTCCGTTATAATAACAGGCACATTATAAATATGCTCAGGAAAAAAGACAGACATTAGAAATACTAAAAAGCTAATGATACCATCCTGGGCAACATAGCAAGACCTCGTCTCTACAAAAAATTAGCCAGGCATGGCGGCATGCACCTGTAGTCCCAGCTACTCGGGAGGCCGAGGCAGAGGGAATCTCCTGAGCTCAGAAGGTTGTGGCTGCAGTGAGCCATCACTGTGCCACTGCACTTCAGCCTAGGCAACAGAGTGAGACTCAGGCTCCAAAAAAAAGTGAATAATGGCTGTTTCTATTACAGTAATAGCAATAAGGGTTCGTTTTTTTCTTTTTTGGAAACAAACTGTGATGAGTTTGATTATATTATTTTTCATAATTAAACATGAAACCAAGATGAACACAGACATCCCAGCACAGAAAAGAGCCCCAGCCTGTGGCATCCCTTGCCAAGCCTGCAGGATGGACAGGAGCCCAGGACAGGAGTTGCTGCAGGGCAGGCCCCCATAAGCAGCCTGGTTACCTTCTTAAGGAGCAGCCCGTGGGAAATGTTGTCAGCAGTTAGGAAGGCGGACACCAGGTGGGTGATGGAACCAGCCTCCCCACAGTGTGGCCGGAACAGGAACGTGCTCAGGCCACGCTCCCTGGAAGAGAAGAGAGACCCCGGATCAGGCAGGGCCCCTGGTTTACTCTGCCTGGGGCCTGCACTCCCAACTCAGGGCCAACTCCAGGCAGGATAGTCAGCATGGCTGACCCAGTGCACCCTGGAAACAGCCCCTCCTGAAATGCAGAGACCCAGGCCCCAGACCCTAAGGGCAGAGAGGGTGAAAGAAAAAGACCCCGCCCTGACCTCCAGCCACCTTCCTCTACCTCCTCACCATACCTGTGTTCCCCCTTAATAGACCTCCAGAGCAAGAAGTTCATAAGAAACCATCTAGGCAAACTTCGAGAGTGAAGCCTGCGTTCCACACCCCTGAGCAGACCGGTGGCAAAGACAGAACCAGAGCCCCCGCCTCCAAAAGCCCAGTCCAGGACTGCCCCCACCCCACAGGCCATTTCTTTCAGTCAGGGCCCCACTCAAACCTCCACACCCACAAACTAGCACAGAGCTAGGCAGAGCTAGTGAGGTCCCAAGGCCCAGCAGCAGAGCAGGCAGGATGCAAGGCTTACAGGGAGGGAATGGCTCAGTATCCTGCTTCCCTGGGCAGCCAGCTCCTGCCCACACGTGCCCGTCTGTGTGTGAATCAGTGTGAGCCTGTGCACATCCATGTTCCCTGTGATATGTCCAGTGTCTAGGTTGGTGCCTATCCCATGGCAGGTGCAATCATTTGCTGAAAGAATACACGCATGTGTAAACGTGTTGGCATGGTAGTAAGTGAACATGCGTGTGTGTTGTTGGCATATTCTGTGTTTCTGTTGTCTCAGGGATCTACAGACACACATGGAGTGTGTACAGATGAACATGTTTGTGTCCACGTGTGGGGTGTGTCCGCGTTGTGTCCCGTATATGAAATGTGTCTGTAAGGGCATGTGAGTTGTGCTGGGCACGTCTGCCTGTGTATGATCACATGGAGACATGTCCTGTGTAGTATGCCGGGAAGGCATGTGGACACATGGACGTGGGTGTAGGTCCAAGTGCATGAGGACACAACGATCCCATGCATGTGTGTGTGCGTGCACTAACACATGAACAAAAGCATGAGCCGGGGGCTGGCCTCACACACCTGCGGAGGTTGTTGAGCACCATGATGTTGGCATACATATAGTACAGGTAGTAGCTGTAGGGCGGGTTCTGCTCGCTGGTCCAGATGTCCGGGCTGGGGCTCTTGTCCGAGAACATGTGGTCACTGTGCTTGGACTCGTCATCCACGCTGTCAAACCCTGTCACCTGGCAGGAGAGGGGGCTTGAGCATCCAGCCAAGGCAGCACCAGGGCTTAGGCTCGGCTCAGCTCCTCAGGGCCTGGAGCAAGTTGCCAAAGGCCTGGGAGTCAAGGTCCTCAGACTCGCCCCTCAGCTAGGGACCCCGTAGCCTGGCTAGGGCCACATTTCTCCCAGGGATGGGAGCGAGTGCAGCACCAGGGTCGGCCCCTCCAGGACTTCCAGAGGTGCCCATAGATCACACAGGAGCGTGCTGAGCCCACTGCGCGGTAGTGGTGACAGAGGGGAACACTCCGTCCCGGCCAAGTGAAGGATGAGGCGGCCACACTCACTGCCCGGCCCCCTGCTGGGCCCAGGCCAGCGCCGTAGGGTGCAGCAGCCACTGCCATCAGCAGCAGTGACAAGCTGTGAGGGGGAAGGGGACCTACTATACGTCATGCACCTACTATACAAAGCCCTGAGTACATGTCAGTTAATTTAATACTCAGAGCAACACGTGAGGGTGGGGTTGGCTGTCAGGCCTGTTTTACAGTTGAGTAAACCAGGACCAAAGCAATTAAGGAAGTTGTGCAAGAGAGACTACCAGCTCTGATCCCACATGAGCTCTGTGGGGACACCCTGGAGCATGTCCAGGCGCGGCCAGGAGCAACCAGCCAGAGGCCTCACAACCAGACCAAGAGGGTCCTGCCAGGCTATGCCCTGGTTCCTGGGGGCAGCTCTGCTCTCCCATCCCCACCAGGAACTGTCCTCTGAGCTGGGCCCCAGGAGCCTCAGGAAACACCTACCCTTTCCCTGCAGTTACACCTCAGCTGGGACCCATTTATGGCCTTGGGGGGCCCCATCCGAGTTGCCAGAGTCTTCTGGCCGATCCCAGAGGTCAAGCCCCGACCAAGCATGTACCTATGGAGCACCTGGGCCCTCAGCCAGCACAGAGGGGAGGTGGCTGTCTGCCTCCTACTCAGCCATAGCAGTGCTTTGGGAAGGGGCCTCTGAACACCAAACAAGAGAAAGAGATTATCTACCTCCCTCCATAACTGACCGGAACTGAGGGGCTCCCAGCCCAAGCCCAGCCAGGTCTGCCAGCCTCTCCTCTTCCTACATGGGCAGTAGGATCCCAGAAGAGCACGCACCATGAGGGTCTTGGCCAGAATCTTCCCTGACACAGAACCTTACATGTCATAGGAAATGACAGTATCCCTGCCACAGCTCTCAGCATGTACTGGACAGGCCCGAGGGCCAGGGAAGACCTTGAGCTCTGCTCAGGGCTCTAGCCTCATATTTCACCAGAACGCCTGGGGCCTGGCACGGGGCTAATTCCATCCAGCAAACGCAGGCCCTCGCCACCGCATCTCCCACGACTCAGGCACAAAACGTGTCCAGACCCCAGCTCCTTTTCCTCCTCTTCCTCCTCTCCAAGTCTGCTCTGTCCCCATTGTTGGCAGTGGCCTCTGAACAGTGCCCTGTCCACCCTCCTACAAGGCCAGGCATCTGGAAAGCAACCCAGACTCCTCCCTCATGCCTCCTTTGGTCTCTGCCCAGATCCTGCCAGGTCTACACCACCGCTTCTCGCCGAGCCCTGCTCAGGGCCACAGGCTGGCAGCTGCTACACATCTCACTTTGCCTCCCTGGGAGGCACCACAGAACAGGGGCTCAGGCCACACGCCCTGGGGTCAGGCTGCCTGGACACTCATTCCAGTTCTGCCACTCTGTTTTGTGATCTACTTATTTTGGTCTCTGTATGCACATTGGAACGAGTAGCTTCACAGGGCTGCTGCAGGGATTAAATGAGCTAATCCACGGAGAGCACTTAACACAGCGTCTAGCACACAAGCACATCATCATTCCGCTTATTGTTAACAACAAAATGGTGACCATAACGGGGTCATCGCGAGGCTCAGGTGAGATCACGCGGTGGTGTATAGCCACCAGGCAGCAACACTGGTCAACACTTCCCTCATGCCTCCGGGGCTGGAGTAGGCCCTGCCTCTCACCTTGCCCCCTCTCCTCTCACCCCCTCCCCCATCTCCAGCCACCTTCCATTCCAGGCCATTCTCCACACAACAACAGGAATGGTGTTTGTCTAAAATATGCATTTGATGATGTCCCTCAACTTGTCCAAACACTTTCTGCACAGCCCCCTAACATATACAGACTCAGTCACCCCGCCCCTGTGCCTCAACCCTCGGCCCCTCCCTGCCCCCCCCTTGCCCTGCGGGCCCCCCCCCGCCCCCCCCTGTCAAAAACCATCCCGTCACCTCCACACTGGCTACTGACCTCACTCCTCTGTCTGATATCTGCCCCCTTACCCACTTCCTGGTTAAGTCTCTCCCCCATTGCTCCTCTTACTCCCCTACAACTAAGCAAACATAGAAGGGAAACCTATTTTGTGGGGCTTATTGTACTTAACCAAATATGGTGCGAGGACATTTGTTTCTAGGTAAAAGCAGGAGAGTTGAAATTCATTTCTAAAGACCTGAGACTGCTGACTGGTGCTGCTTGGGGCTGGATTCAGTCTTTCCAGACCCGCCTGGCTGGGAACGGAGTCCCCAGTCTTTGCCTACCACTACCTGGGGCACAGTCTGCCCCAGGCCATAGCCACCACCACTGCCTGGCTCCCAGGATTGCCCTTGAGGAGAAAGGGACTTCCCCTCCCTGGGAGAGGCTCCTTTGCATTAGAAATTCAGCCTCTAGACCAGGCGCAGTGGCTCAAGCCTGTAATCCCAGAACTTTGGGAGGCCGAGGTGAGGGAATTGCCCGAGTCCACGGGTTCAAGAACAGCCTGAGCAACTTGGCGAGACCTCACAGCTACAATATATCAAAAATTAGCTAGGCGTGGTAGTGCATACCTGTAGTTCCGGCTACTTGGAAGGCTGAGGCAGAAGGATTGCCTGAGCCCAGCAGATAGATGCCCGGGTCATGAGCATGCCACTGCACTCCAGCCTGGGCAACAGAGTAAGACTCCAGCTCAGGGGGTTGAGGGAGAGAAAAAGAAATTCAGCCCCTTGGGACTGGGGCACACGGATGACATGAGAAGCTATGTTGAAGAGCAAGGAGAAAACCTGACCCAACCCACACGGAATCCACTTACTCCCTGGCTCTGTGAGCCTTGCCTGGGACACCACCCTCACTTACGTATTTTAGGAAGAGGTGAAGCTCTCGGTGATCTTGGGGGTCGATTGTGGCCTTGAAAAGGGGCAGGAAGATGTTTTCCAGCATCTTCCCAAAGTTTGGCAGCAGCTTCTTTGACCTGAATATGTCACTGGGGGATAGCGAAGACTCACTTATCAGGTGGACCCCACAGCCCCCTTGCCCAGTCACTTCCTCAGCCAGCCTGTGTCCCCATTAAATACCCAGAGTCAAGTCAGACACGACCTCAATAGATCCTTCCTTTCCCCTCTGCTCCCAGCAATGTCTGCAACACTAGGCCATCAGATCACTTGCAGGAGTGGGGTGGTAGGATTCAGGCTGACCAAGGGGCCAAGAGATGAGTCCTCAGATTCCCAGTGATCCCAACTCTCTGCTATTCAGCTCAGTTACCCTAAACCACATGGCCCAGCCCATCCTGGGGCCAGTCACCTGGAAAGAACAGCAGTCTGAGTAACATCCAGGGAGAGGATCAGCTGTGGAGGCCACTACCAGTTCACCCCATAGGGCTCACCAAAAGGACCATCCATCCTCCACCCTCAATTAGAAAAAGATAGGGGTGGTAGCTTCCCCGAGGCCTTTGCACACATGTATTTTTCAAAGAACAAGAGTTTAAGTGCCACAAGGACATCTTTGCCAATCACTCCTTCCTATGTAAAAATCCCTGGAAAGGACAACCCTAAGCTGGCACCATGCTCAACCATGCAGCCTCGGCAGCCCACACGGGGCAGGGTGTCAACTCCAGAGGGCAGGGGGCAGACATGAGGCCACCTCACTTACTAGATGCGGGGCACCTGGATGATCCAGCGCATGTTGGGTGAGTAGACCTTGTGCTGGATGAACCAGCGGGCCAGGTTGGGCCACTCCTCGGGACTGCGGCCGTAGATGGAGAGCCGAGGCTCTGAATACTGATACTTGCTCTCCTCCAGCTCCCGGGCCACCTCCTAGCACCAAGAAGAGCTTGGGTCAGCGCAAGAGCATCCCAGCTACATGAGAGACCCCTACCCCAGCCCCCATCACCAGCTGGGTCCGGCAGCTCCCTCAGCCACCTGCTCCCAGGCTGGAAGGGCTGATCTATTTACTCCGCGTTAGCAGAGGCACCCCTGAAGGAAAGCCTTGGGTCTGCACCTTCGCACAGCAGAACCAGGCTGGCCACAGAAGCATCCACCCATGAGGTTACCTGCACCCAGCCAAGTTTAGGCTACAGAGAGACAGGGCAGCCAGCCTGGGCAGATACCCTCTCTCCTCCTCCCTGCAGCCGGCACATTCAGCAGCACCGGCCTGTCTGCTCTAGAGTTGACAGCCAGGGCCACAGCATGAGGCATCTGGGCACCTCAGCCCTGCCTGAACTGATGGTGGGAGAGAGCAGGGAAGGGGACAGGAGGCCACATAGCTCCCCCTGCCTTTTGAAGGCAGACGCCATCAGGCTTCTGAGAGGCCTTGGAGAGGCTAAGGGTTCACTCACCTTGACCATTCGAGCAAAGTACTCTCCTCCCAGGTAGTTTTCAGTTTTCAAATACAGGTCACGCAGCTCACTGGCCCCCACGGGGTTGTATTTGGAGTTGAACTTGTCAAAGCGGTGGAATGTCTGCCGGCCCTGACGCAGAGGAGACCACCCCAGGTCAACACATTTTTCTACTGCCACCATGCACAGTCCCCTCTCCAAACCTTTACAAGGTGGCCTTCTGTGTGGCCACATCAAAAGACGTCTTCTGTGTCATTTCTTGCATGAAATCTTGGAAATTCCTGAGGGCCAGGACCATAGGTCCTCACTCATTCAGTCTTTGGTGAGGCCCTCAGGGAAGGAGTAGCAGGGCCTCATCTCCAAGGTGCCACAGCTAGGGCCATGTTGGCTTAGTGAGCAGAAGATGCTAGACTACTGAACAATCAATAATAAAGTGTACCCTGTCACCACTTAGACTCCATAAAGCGCTTTCTACACATTATATCACCCAGTGTTTTGCTTGTTTTTTTTTAACATTTTCTTACTGTGGTGAAACATACATAGCACAAAACTTACAACTTTAGCCATTTTTAATTGTACAGTTCAGTAGCGTTAAGTACATTCCCACTGTTGTGCAACCATCCCTACAACCCATCTCCACAAGTTTTTTCATCATCCCCAACAGAAACTCTGTACCCATTAAGCAGGAACTCCCCATTCCTTCCTCTTCCCAGTTCCTGGTAAGCCCTATTCTCCTTTCTGTTCTATGAATTTGCCTAATCTAGGTACTTATATCCACAGGATCATACAATATTTGTCCTTTCATGTCTGGCATCTTTGATTTAGTATAATTTCTTCAAGATTCATCCATGCCTGTAGTGTGTATCAGTATCTTATTCCTTTATATGGCTGAATAATATTCCACGTTTTGCTTACCCCTTTGTCTGTTGACAGACACCTGGGTTGTTTCTGCCTTTTGTGAATAATTCTGCTGTGAACACTGGTGTGCAAGCAGCTGTTCACAGTTCTGCTTTCAATGATTTTTGGCCTAGGAGTGGATTTGCTGGAGTATATGGTCATTCGATACCTAAGTTTTTTAGAAACTACCATATTGCTTTCTACAGAAATCGCTCCCTCATTTAGTGTTTTAATAACTCTGTAAAGTTAATAAAGCACAGGCAGTCACCACATTGCAAGTAGGAAATAAAAGCTTGAGTGAGTTGCCTAAGAACACGCAAGTCCTGAGAGGCAAGAGTGGCATTAGTACTTAAACCTGTATGACCCCAAGCCACACACCTTCTACCCCTGACCCCTGGCTGCCCCCAGACCTGCTGTCCTCTGAGATCACATGACCTTGTACAGTCTCCACGGCCAAAAGAGAAAATGCTTCTTCCACGGCTGCCTCCCCGAGGCACAATCATGGCAGCTTTCCAGGGGCTGAGTCCCCAGCCAGGGCGGCTTTATGCTGGTGGCACCAGGACAGAAGTTCACTCACCGCATGGACGTCCAGCGAATCCACAGTGAGGTCATAGGGGTCCATATGCAGGCTGTCGAACACCTGCCGCAGGGTGATCTTATGGCCCCGCTTCTCGGCCACGGTCCTGTCGGGCTCCGTCTGGTATGTGTGCTTGATGAAGCGCAGCAGATGCTTCTGGTTCATGCAGGCAGCCGCGTGGATGTGCGTGTCCACCTGGAACACAGCGCCCACCGGCACGTGAGCCAGGCTACCTCCCCAGGCAAGAGTTAGGACATCCACCCCTCAATCTGGAGGCCAGAGCCTTAGCCCTCCATAGGCCATGGAGGCAGCCCCACCAAGGCCTGACCCCTCTCCCCATTTCTCCTCCAGACTTTGGACCTGGTGTCTCCCCACAGCCTTGCTGCTCAATCCATCTCCTTATAGCACCCAGAGATCTTTCTGAAGTGCAGATTGGGTCAGACCCCTCTCCTGTTAATGAATGATCAATAGACTCCTTCAGCCTCAAGAGAAAATCCAAGCCCTTAGCCTGGGATCCGGGGCTTACTTCAAGCCTTAACTCTTGACTTGCCCCCACCCCATTCTGTGCTCCAGCCATGACAAACCAGTTGCTCAAGGCACCCAGTTCCTCCATACCCTGTCGCTTTGCCCATGCATCTCCTCAGCCTAGAATGCCTTCCTTCCTCCCTTCCAATCTCCTCCACCTGGAAATGTTCCGCGACAGTTCCAGAATTGTACCTGCAACTGCCTATTTGACATCTCCACTTGGATAGCTCAAAGGCAGTTTAAATTTAGTTTATCCAGAAATGAACTCTCCATCTCCGGCCCCATCCCAAACCTGACAGTCCCCCAAGTTCCAAAATCCTAGGAAATGGTGTGTCCTGCACCCAGCTGTCCATGCTGGAAAACTAGGAGTCCTCCTTCACCTTCCATTTGGATGCCAACCCTGACCCCTCAAGCACACTGGTCACTCTCTCCCTTGCCCAGCCTTGATGCCCACTGCTGTCCACATCCTCCTAAGTCACTCTAATATTGTCCTGTCTGCTCCTCCACTAGCCTGGGAGCCTCTCACAGCCAGAGGCCATGCCTGATGCATCTAAGTCTTCAGCCCCTACCCCAGAGCTTGGTAGGAGGTATTCATTGAACAAATGGGTGAGTGAATGAATGAATGAACAGATATGATAGGTTCTAATAGTTCCAATGAGAACCCTGAGGGCCCATCAAATGTCCCACAAAATCATACTCTTCCCACTGGCCTCCCAGAGCCCCCAGAGCATTCCCAAAGCAAACCTCCAAGCGAGGGGTGAATGAAGAGGCCAGCCCCTCAACCCTTCCTTGGCATGTTACACCTCACTCACACCCCAGGACATCCAAACCCCAAGGAGAAGCAGCTCCACTGACCCTAAACCAACATGAGAACCCAGGCTGTGGGGCCCAAGGCCCATCCTAAAGAGCAGAATGACTCAGGAAGCTTAGACTTCTCCCTAAATGCCAGGGAAAGGCCATTTCTTTGCAGAAGGCACCAGGGAGGTGCCCAGCAGGATCTCGGAACGCCTCATGGGATTTCTCAGGCCCTCTGTATCATGCCACGTCCTGTAACACCAAACTGTTCCCTTGCATCACTGGCCTCTCCTTTGCAGCCTCCTCAGTCGGCTCATCTTCACTTCCAGACCTCTCGATCATGGGCTTTCTGCAGGCTTCATCCTGGGCCCTCCTGTCTTCTCACGGTAATACTTCCTCCACAGGTGATCAGATCCATTTCTATGCATTTAATTACCTTTATTATTCCAACTCCCAAGTCTATATCACTAGTCAAAAGCTCCAGAATTGTACATACAACTGCCTATTTGATATCTCCACTTAGATAGCTCAAGGAAATTCAAATTTAGTCTATCCAGAAGTGAATTCTCCATCTCTGGCCCAAAACAGGTTTCCAAATCCCAGGAAATGGTGTGCCGCGCACCCAGCTGTCCACACTAGAAAACTAGAAGTCCTCCTGGGCCTTCTTCCTCCTCTCCCTAACACCAGTCAGTACCATCAATTCTACCTTCCAAATTGATCTCAAATCCACACCAGCTCTCCAGCCCCACTGCCAACAGGTGAGTCCAAGCCTACTTGCTCTCACACCTGAATTCACAGTGAGCTCCTAACTGGTCTTATCCTTTTTTCTTGTGCTCTGGTTCAATTCATTCACCACACACAGAAGCTAGAATGGATTATTTTAATGTAATTTGTTACAAAATTCTTTTAAATTTATTTTATTTTATTTGTGTAGAGACAAGGTCTTCCTATGTTGCCCAAATGAGTCTCAATCTTCTGGTCTCAAGTGATCCTCCTGCCTCGGCCTCCCAAAGTACTGGGATTATAGGCATAAGCCACGGTACCTGGCCAAAATACTCTTCATAAATCTTAGGATGAAGGCTCTGCTGATATTACCTGGGTCCCACCACACATCTCCCCATCCCCTCATCCCCACTCTCCCTTTTTCTTTCTCTTTCTTTTATTTTATTTTATTTTATTTTGAGACAGAATCTTATTCTGTTCCCCAGACTGAAGTGCAGTGGTGCAATGATAGCTCACTGCAGCCTCAAACTCCTGGGCTCAAGTGAACCTCCTACCTCAGCCTCTTCAAAACTAGGACTACAGAAGTGTACCACCACACCTGACTAATTTTTAAAAATTTTTTGTGTTGCCCAGGCTACTCTTAAACTCCTGGCCTCAAGAAATCCTCCCACCTCAGCCTCCCAAAGTGCTGGGATTACAGACAAGAGTCACCATGCCCAGCCTCACTCTCCCTTTTTCATTATGTTTCACTTACAGGACAGCCACTGGAAATGAAGCCTCAGCTAAGCTGAGGGACATCCTAAAGTCACAGTGGGCAAACTGACTCCCCTTCCATGAGCCCAGTGGGCCTGTAGGAGGTCCCCAGGGAGAGCAACAGCAGCCTCACAGGCCAGGTTGCTGCCAGCCACCAGACTACACTCCAGAGTTCCTGTTGCAGCCCACTGGGCACTCTGCCAGGGCTGGGGTGAGGAGGCGGCTGACCTCAGAGCAGAGAGTGCTGTGCACAGCTGGCTGGACGCCTCCGTGTCATGCCAAGTCAGACATTTGATCTACTGGACCATTGCGAGCATTATACCAGCCAGCCCATGTCACTGGCCACATCACTCACTCATCAGGGTACTTCCTGCCACTCCTACCAGAAAAACAGGCCACTGGACATCAGGGAAACAAAAACAATTCAAAGCACCAAAACCTAAAACATCACCCAAGCACAATGTAAAGGCTCAGGCCTCTCACGGACAAGGCTGGACTCATGTAGGATGCATGAGAGAAGGTCAGCCCAGCTTAGCTTAGCTGGACACAGCTTGATGCAAATACCTTGGCATGACTCAGCAGATCCCAGGCTCTCTGGCTGTGTCCTCTGGCTTACCAATGACACACCACAGGGGGTTCAGCCTGTCCTTACCCCCATGAGTCACAAGATAAAGGAGGAAAACAACTGGACAATCCAGGAAGCACCCAATCCACACTTCAGAATCACAAAGGTAATTATTTTAGGAACAAAATAATTGAAGGTCATTAGCAGTCAGCATTTTTAATTCACCAGAGAATTCAAGTACATTCCTTGCCTTTACTCAAGATCCAGGCCTAAACAAATAGCAGAGTTGTCAAACAGGGCTGGGCAATACCTGGGATCTAAGCTAATGTCATTTCCACATTCACGGCAGACATCAATAATGGATTGCAGCACTCTTTTCACTAAGCTTCAGGGGTAGCCTCAGGTAACCACTTCCTATTGGTCAGGTTTGGAACAGAAGATGAACCTTATTTGCTATCCTTGATATGACACAAATTAAGATGGATATTGCCTACTCTCTCCAACTTCCCACACTCAGCCCTTTGATCTTAGCTCTGAATAGAAAACAAGTGTCTCTGTTGCACAGTCTTGCTGGTTGGGCCACATGATGTCACAACCCATCACCTGCAGCGATACTGCAAGTGCTTTCATGGACACCACCCACACAGACCCATGCCACAGCTCCTGCCCTCAGGGCACAGCCCAGCGCTGACCCTGTGACATGACAGCCACATCAGAAATATGGAGGCCACCCACTCTTCTGGCCCATTCTGGGTTTTAAAAAGCCAGCTCTCCTTTCCACAATAGAGGCTTGGAAGGTAACATACAGCAGTCAGCACCCAGGAGGCAGGTCTCCCACTTATCCAGGTGGGGCAAGACCAGGCCTGACTCACAGAAGACCCAGACCCATGTTTACGGACTGACTATGATGCCCAAGAATAGGCCACTGTGTCATAACACAGGTGTCAAGGCCATCTCTGTCCAAAGAGCACATTAAGCCCAAGACTGACAGAACCCTGAGAATAGGCTCCGACATGTAACCACAACCCCATGCCAGGACTCGTTCCCACATCATGGCCAGACAGCGGCTGGTAGATCCAGGAATGCCCACTGGGGCCCCACCTCAGAAGCAAACAGTGTCAGAGCCAGCACAGTCAGCTAGGACATCTTGGCCCCAGGCAGCAGGAAGCAGCAGACCCAGAGCATTCATGTATGCAGAGGGCAGGGCTGCACTGGGCTGGGCAGGAGTGGCCTTGGACGCCAGCCTGGGCATGTGCTGGGTGTGGAGGATGCTTTGGGCAGGGCTGAGGGGAGTTCACATAGTGACAGGGCACCCATCTGTCTGAAAACCTGAAGCTCACAGAGAAGGGAAAAAATGGTGCTTGGAGATGAAAACGCCAGGCTGCCCAGGTTAGAAGGTGTCTAAGACATGGCCTTTCACCTCTGCCTGGAAATCCCCAAGACTCGTCCATAAGCCTCTCAGAACCTGTGAGCTGAAGCCCTTGATCCCATCCATGTGGGAGTCCCTGTTGATCCCCTGGCATACAAAAGAGGTATCTTAGGGCCTCCCAGGCAGGGGCTTCCATCTGCATAGGTAAGTACTGCCGGCCAGGAGGTCAGGGAGGCCTGAGCTGGTCTTCCCCAGAAGAGCCACATCCTCCCCTGGCCTACACTCCCTTAGCAGAGCTGACCTAAGGCAGGGGCAGCCCTCAAGAGGTCCCAGCCGGACAGAAGCCCCTATGGAGATGACAGCCTGACTGTGACTCAGCTCAGGTTTGGCCATCCTTCCTGCAAGCAAAGTCTAATCTCACCCTTCTCCTGTGAGCTTCTTTCCTAGCTCACAGCTTCTTACCCGGCCCACCTCCCTGCCTTCCCCGAGAAACCCACTGCCCTGAATGGACCAGAACCTCCCCATGTCTCTGCAGCGTCACTCCCTCCACAAGTCAACGCTCCCCTCTTCCGACCCCTGAGCTCCAGCCACACTGCTCTACTAACATTACAGGGTGCACTGAACGCTCTCGTACCACTCACTTCCTCCTGGCATTTGTACCTACTACTGTGCCCTCCACCTGGAAGGCCACCACTTTCATTCCCCACCCCACCCTCTGCCTGGCTAACTCCTACTCACTCTCTAGGTCAGTTCAGTCCCGACTGCTCCCTGAAAGTCATCCTGTCACAACATTTACTGTCGACAGGAAGTGACTCTTGCTCGCCATCAGATGCCCTATGCTTAACACTGACCCCAGCCTCACTGTACATTACATCAGTGGAAGAGAATGGAAATGCTGGAGTTCAACCATTTAACCTTCACACCTGCCTCTGCTGCAGCCCCTGCAGGCAGAGACAGCCAGAAGCCCAGGCCAAGGCTGCCATCTACTCAGTGGGTAGAAGAGAAGCCAAGACCTGAGCATTTGGAGGCTTTTCTTTAAATCCACTCAATCCCAAAAGACGCAAAACCACAAACTCTCAAGTCCAAAAAGGTCTTAACAGCCTTTTCTCTCTATAATGAGTCTAACACATTCCCTACCCTAAAAGTAGCCTGTGCTCAACATTTATGAACAATGAACTGGCTGTGCCCTGTGTTCCAAGGGAGAGACCACATCCCAACAGATACACAATGTGTGTGTTTTTTTGTTGGTTTTTTTTTTGAGTCAGAGTCTCACTCTGTTGCCCAGGCTGGAGTGCAGTGGCATGATCATGGTTCACCAAAGACTCGACCTCCCGGGATCAGGCGATCCTTCTGCCTCAGCCTCCCAAGTAGCTGGGACTATAGGCATGTACCACCACACCTGGCTGATTCAGATATACAACGTGGACAAAGGTTTCCACCTAGAGTGATACAAGTGCTGTCTACACACGTGCAGCTCGCCTGTCTTCCTTTTGCAAGTGCATATCATGCCCTTTTGGTCAAGGAAGGCCATCTTTAGCCAGGAGCCCTGACATTCTCACAGGGGACTAGCCCCAGACTGGCCCAGGGCATCCCATGGGCTGGGAGGGGGACCAGGAGAGGTAGCTCTGAACACCGGCCCCTAACGCACCTTTCTCACGTTATAGAAGTCTCGGTGGGGATTACTCTTCAACTCTTTGAACTCGGACATTTCATTTAACATCTCATGAAGGCTGAACTTGGATTCCAGAAAGTTCAGTCGCCGGTGACAATAGGTTTTCCTGCAGGTTGGGGGGGGGGAGAAACCACAGTTGAGCAGAAGTCCCTTCAAGCTCTCCATTTGGGAGCCCTCCAGTATCTGCAGGGGTCAACTCTGGCTGGAAGGATCAGGACAGAGCAGGGAGCAATGAGGAGGTTCCAGCTTTCTACAGACCCTGCTGAACTGTTAAACCACATCCATGGACTCTATGAAGTCAGGGGAGAGCCAAGATATGGGACAGTACACAGCCGACTTTGGGACCTCACATGGGTTCTTTGACTTCTGGCTTTGGGAGCTAAGGTAACAAACTTCAAGCCTCTGCTTCCCGTGAATGAAGATCAAACGGTACCAGTCAAGGTTGGAGTGAGCGTTAAACAGGTTTCTGCCTGTGAGAGGGCCTGACTCTGAGCAGAGTAGACACTCAACAAAAGTCTCCCTCATTCATCCCCTCCCTTCTTTCTCCCATCTATCCTCAGCCACATTTAATTCCTTGAAGAAGGAAGTGGTTGCCAAGAAGACAGATAACATAGTCTAACTATGAGGCATGACCAACCCCACTTGGGGTACAGAGGTACCACCCCCTGACCAATGGCCATGCCCCAAATCCCAAGACCTGGGGACTTCTCAACTCAAAGGCTTCACGATAAGTGGGGGATGTTTTGCCTCATGGGTAGATTGGGAAGGTAGGGATGTTTGTTCCTGGGATAGGAATCTCTGTAAGGACTGATTACGCCTGATTCCCACCAACTCGGAGAAGAGACCCAGGATTTCTCAGTCAGCAAAGGCCACTGGGGCTGGGGGTACTCACTACTGTGGCCAGCTGCCAGCCCACACCCAGCTCAGGTGCCTGGCCGTATGCCTGAGTCCACAACCACACAGAACCTTCAACCACAATCCATGCCACCCTGCTCCTTGAGCCTCCCAAACAAACAGCAGTTCTCTTTTTACCCAGTCACTTAGATGTGACTGCTGGCCCTGCAACAGGGCCATTGTCTGTCCCAGACAAGCCCTAGGGCAGAGCACAGGAGAGCCTCGGAGTCAGAAGGAGGCTTAAAGGTCATCTCAACCAGTCTCTCTCCCCCAGGATCCTCCTTGACAACTCCCAGACAGGACAGCCACTGCTCACACACCTGGGAGAGGAGAGCCCCCTGAGAACTGCCCCTTCCTTACATCTTAGTTCTCCCTGGGATCAGAGCCACACTGCCCATCAACCTCAGGCTCACTCTCCTCCCTTGAAGACTGGTATCACATCATTCCCAGCAAAAACAGAGAGAAAGTTCTGTGAGACCAGCACCCTCCCCTTTGCCCAGACTCCCACTCCCAGCACAGTCACTCCAAGGCTCTCAGGGTCCGGCCGTGCTGACCTCCATTGCTGAGTAGCCCAAATGCCCACCAAGAAGTGAAGGGCAAGTTCAGGAAGACAATCGTCTGCCAGGTTAGCTCAAGCCAAGCCCACAAACATCATGGGGGTCATGAAACAAAGTTCCCCAGGCTCCCTCACAGTCCCCTCCAGAGACGCAGAAAACCCAAGGCCGGAAGCCACAGTCTTCATCACTCCTCACCAAGTCCAGTCCTGCCCTGGGCTGGTAACTCTGTGCAAGGCTGTTGTCCTGCCTGGGAAAAGGGGTGACAGCCATTTTAAGGTTCACTGGCAGCCACCAGCAAACAGAAGTGCCAACTCTAAGAATACGCCAGCCTATGAAGGAAAGTTGTTGCAGAAACTCACAAAGCATGGAGGAAAGGGGAAACCACACTCTTTCTGGGATGGTTTCAGTGCAGGAAAGCCCAGAGCAGAGGGGACCACCTGCTTGGGCCTTTCCTAGCTCCTCCCTACAGCAGCGCCTATGCAGAGAGGCAGCCTCAGAGGGAGCAGGCTTACGTGGGGCCATCGGTGATGAGAGCCAGGATGTGGCTCATGTCCACCGTGTAGGTCTCCAGGTCCGGGTAGGGCAGGCTGTGGGGCTCCTGGCGCTCCAGCATCTTCTTATTGTCATACACAAAGAGGATGCCCCCCTGCATGCGGACCAAGTAGCCCAGGTTGGGGGGCGCAGCATCCAGGCAGTAAGGGTCTTCCTGGGGCAGAGGGGGAGGGTGGAAGTCTGCAAAACAAGAATGAGAGATGGCAAAGCACCCCTGGCCCCGTGAGCACCCGTGGGATCGAAAGACATGGAGGCCTGCCCTAGCCATTCTGCCTGAAATCCAACCACTCTCACCTGCCCCCATATCTCACATCCTCTTCCCTGCCTCATTTTATCTCGTTAGCACTTACCACTATGTAAAATAATTTCACTTATTTATCTCTGGTATTACACGTCTTCTCTACTCGAAAGAAAGCTCCATGCACACAGAGACTTCGGTTTGTGCTGTTCACTGCTGAATTCCCGCTATGTAGAACAGCCCCGGGCACATAGTTGGCAATTTAACAAATTTTTTTAAATTTAACTGACATGAGTTTCAGTTTTCCTGTCCTACAATGACTCTAGGAATGTTAAAAAGGGCAGCTGTGTCTTCTCCTAAGAAGAAAACAGACAGCACCTGGGCCTGCCCGGTAGGAACAATTGTCCTTGTCTTCCCACGTCTTCCAGAGCCCAGGGCAGCCGAGGGACTGGATGGAGAAGCCAGCCCCTCCCCAAAGAAGCACAGGATAGGAAACTTGTCTCCCAGGGAAGGCCAGTGACAAAGCCATCTGCTCCCCACGGTTATGGGTTGAACTAGCCAACCGGAGGCAGAAAATGCCTCTTTGTTATTCCCCAGCTGTGAAACTTTATACAAATCCCTTTACCTCTCTGGTCCTGTCTCCTCATCGGATAATGCCCCCAGTCTTAATAAGCTATTGAGGTAGCCGGGCTCGGTGGCTCAGCCTGTAATCCCGCGCCTTGGGAGGCTGAGGTGAGTGGATTGCCTGAGCCCGTGGGTTCAAGACCCACCTGGCCAACTTGGTGAGACCTCATCTCTACAATAAATAAAAAAATCAGCCGGGCATGGTAGTGCGTGCCTGTAATTCCGGCTACTCGGAAGGCTGAGGCGGAAGGATCGCCGGAGCCCAGCAGGTCGAGGCTGCAGTGGCCGGGAGCGGCCACTGCACTCCAGTCTGGG
>CAUYQG010108765.1:0-15191 GCA_963574415.1 Tarsius wallacei
ACATAACAGAGGAGTGTCAGTCACTGGGGCACACATTACAGATGAAGGACATTCAATGGGGCACTTATAACAGAAGGGGACCAATCACTGGGACAACAATCACAGAGGTGATCGAGTTTAGGGTGAACCCCTAAGAGAGGAGAGCTAATCACTGGGACACTCACATAGAGAAGGGCTAGCCAAAATGGCACTAATAACATGGGAGGGAAAGTCTCTGGGGCACATATTATGGAGGAGGGCAAGTCACTTACAAAACAATCACAGAGGAGGGCCAGTCACTGTGGCAACCATCACTGAGGACCGCTAGTCACTTGGACCACCATTATAAAAGAGGGCATGACTAGGGAACACAGTATGGAGGAGGACAAGTTATTGTGAAACCATTCACAGAGAAGGGCTAATCACTAGGGAACCCATTATGGAGGAGCGCTAGTCTCTGGGGCACATATCGCCAAGGAGGCACAGTCACTGAGACAATCTTAATAGATGTGGACTAATTACTGATGCACCCATTAAGTAGGAGACCCAGTCATTGGGACAGCAATCACAGAGGAAAGTTAAATACTAGGGCATCCAGCAAAAAGGAAGATCAGTAATTGTATTTTTCACAGAGGAGTGCAAGTCACTGGGCTACCTGTCACAGAGGAGTGCCAGTTACTGAGGCAACCATGAGAGAGAAGGTCCACTCAATGGGCATCTATCCCAGTGAAGAGACAGTCATTGGGACAAACATCATAGAGGAGTGTGACACTGGGGCATCCATCACAGGAGGGTTAGTTGCTGGGACACCAATTCAGGTGACCAACTTACTGGAATACTCATCAGAGGAGGACTTGTAACTTAGGCAATCAATTTTCTGGAAGCCTTTCACTGAAGCACAAATCACAATGGAGATCCAATCAAAGGATCGTCTACGATAAAGGAGTCTCAGCCACTGTGACACCCAACATAGAGGTGGGTCAATGGGGCACCTATTACGGAGGAGGCCAAGATACCGGGGCACCAACACAGAGGAGGATCAGTCACTTGGGCACCTTTTTATAGTAAGCCCAGTTTCTAGTACACCAATCACTGAAGAGGGCTAGTCTGTGACAACCATCAGAGAAGTAGGCTAATCACTGGGACATTAACTCAGAGAGGCCCAGTCACAGGGAATCTATTACAAAGAAGAGCCAGTCACTGGGACATCAGTAATAGAAGAGGATCAGTAACTAGGGCATTTTTTCATGGAGAAGAGCCAGTCAGAGGATACCTATCACAGTAGAGGTCCAGTCAATGGGGCAACCATTAAAGAAGAGGCACAGTCATGGGGGTATTTATCAGAGAGGATAACCAATGAATGTGACACCAATTATGAGGAAGCACAATTATTGGAACACCTATCACACGGGAGGGCTAGTAACTGTTTCACCAAATATGGAGGAATGTCTGTCAGTGGCGCACTCATCACAGAGGAGTCCCATTCTATGGAGCATCTGTTATGGAGAAGACCCAGTCACGGTGACACCCATCACAGAAGCAAACTCATCTCTGTAGCACCCATTTGGATAAGACCCAGTTACTAGGACACACATCATAGAAGAGGGCTAGTCATTGCAGCACCCATCGCAAAGTAAAGTCAGTCATTGGGGAATTTATCACAGTGTGGTCCAGTTACTTGGGCATTCAGTATAGAGGAGGTCCAGTCAATGTGGCAGCCATCACAGAGGAAAGTTAGTCACTGGGGTAACCATCATATATGAAAGCCAATCACTGGGACACTAATCACAGGGGAGGCCCAGTCAATGGAGAACACATGGAAGAAGTGTAGTCACTGAGACACCAATCACAAGGATTCCAGTCATTGGGTCACCTATTATAGAGGAGGTCCTGTAAGAGAGACACCCATCAAAGAATGGACAGTTACTGTGGCACCCATCAAAGAAGAGGGCCAGTCACAAATGCATATAACAGAGAGAAGTTAGGCATGAGGACACCTATCACATTTTAGTGCATGTTACTGTGCCACTCATGCAGTCAAGTGCCAGAACCTGGGGAAGCATTCATAGAGGATGGCTAGTCACTATGGCTCCCATCCCAGAGGAGGTTTAGCCACAGAAACAAGCATCACATTCGAAACAACAATTATGGAAAGACTCAATTACTGGACTACAATACAGAAGGGAGCCAGCAAATATGGTAACCATCACACACAAGGCCCAGTCTCAGGGGCACCCATCACAAAGGAAAGCTACTCACTGGGGCATCCTTCAAACAGGAGTTCCCGCCAGTGAGGCATCAATTACCAATGAAGCTAGTCAGAGACATCCATCACACAGGAGGCTCATTAACTTTGCACCCATTAGAAAGGGGGCCAATCACTGTGTCATTGATCACAGAGACTGACCAGTCAGTGGGAAATCCATCGCATCTTAAGCTGAATCACTGGGGCAAACATCATCGAAGACAGATAGCTATTGAGGCAGCCATCACCGGGGAGGACCAGTCTTTGGGGTACCTATTAGAGAGGAGGACTAGTCACTGAGGCACCCATCCCAAAAACCTATTGTGAAGGATGGTTAATCACTTGGCTACTCAGTCACTGGAGCATCCATCAAATGTATACCAATCACTGCAGCACCCTTAAGAAAGGACAGCTAATCTTCCACCACAGAGGAGGCCAGTTATTGGGGTACCCATCGCAGATGAGGTCAGTCACTGGAGTAATCATCACAGACAAGGACCATTTCTGAAACACTGATGACAGAGGTGAGCAAGTCCCTGGAACTATGTTCACAGAGGTGTGTCAGTCAATGAGGCATCAAACAGAAAAAAATGTATAGTAACTAGACCTCCCTCATAATGGGCCAGACACAGGGCAACCATCCCTGTAGATAGCAAGCGACTGGTGCACACATCACAGAAGAGGGAATGTCACTGGTGTACCCATCATAGAACAGGGACAGTCACTGGGACACCCATCAAAGAGGAGGACCAGTCCTGGGGCATCCATCACAGAGGTGGTACAGTCAGAGGGGCACTTCTCACAGAGGAGGAAAAGTCACAGGGACACTCATCACAGAGGAGGACTAGTCACTTTTGCACCCATAATGTATGAGGGCCTGATGAACATTATAGAGGAGGGCCAAAATTCAGTGAGGCAAAACCTTTACAGAGGAAGGTTTTACTGGGTAACTATTATGGTGGAAGACTAGTCACTCAGTCAACAATCGTAGAGGAGGCTCAGTCACTGGGGCACTCATAATGGAGGAGGACGAGTCAATGGAGCATACATTATGGAGGAGGTTCCGTCATTGAATCAATAGTCACAAAGGAAGGCCTGTAACTGTGGCACACATCATAAAGGAAGGTCAATTACTGGGACATCCATTATACTGGATGCTCATTAACTGGGGAATCTACTACAGAGTAGAGCCAGTCACTGGACCATCCATCACATAAGCAAGTCAGTCAAAGAAGCACCCATCACATAGGGGAGCTATTCATTCTACAACCAATTATTAAGAAGGTCCTGTTACTGGAAATTCCATTTCAGAGGTCATTCACTGGGTTAACCAGAGTGGTTGGCCAGTCACTTGGATACCCATAATTGAGGAAGCTAATCATTTTGTTATCCATCACAGAAGAGGCACAGTTACTGCAGCACCATTTACAAAGGAAAGTCAGCCACTAGAGAACCAATCAGAGAGGAGGGACAGTCAATCAAATACCAAACCAAGAGGAGGGACAGTCACTGAGGTATCCATCCCAGATGAGAAATATTTAGTGGGTTCCTGATCACAGGAGAAGCCCCATTCATTAGGACACCAATAATTGAGGTGACTCAGTTACTGAAACACCTATGAGAGAGATGGGCTAGTCAATGGTGCACCCAATTTGAAGGAGGACTTACCACAGGGCTCTTATCATAGAGGATACTCAGTCAATGTAGCACCCATTATGGAGGAGGAAGGTCACTGTGTCATCCACCACAGAGAAGGGCTAGCCATTGGAACACCTATATCAAAAGAGGACTTGTCACTAGGGCACCCATAAGAGAGTTGGGTCAATCACGGAGACAAAAATTATGGAGAAGATCTGGATTACTGGACTACAATACAGAAGGTAGCCAGTAAATAGGGTAACCATCACACAAAGGGCCAGTCTCAGGGACACCTATCACAAAGGAAAGCTAGTCACTGGGGCACACATTATTGAGGAGGTCCAGTAAATGGGACACCCATCAAAAAAGAGAGATAGCCACTGGGGAGGAAACAACTATGAAGGAACCCTGTCACTCTGGTACCAATCAGAAAGGAGGTCTAGTCACTGTGGCAACCATACTGGAGGAGGACCAGTCACTAGGGCACCCATTATTGAGGGGGCTCAGTCACTGTGGCAACCATCATGAAGGAGAGCCAGTTACTGGGACACCCATCAGAGGAAGGCTTGCCACTAAGCGGCCTATTTTTTTTTTTTTTTGAGTTGGAGTCTCACTCTGTCGCCCAGACTGGAGTGCAATGGCTGCCGGCCACTGCAGCCTCGACATGCTGGGCTCCAGCGATCCTTCCGCCTCAGCCTTCCAAGTAGCTGGAACTATAGGCACTCGCTACCACACCTGGCTGATTTTAGATTTATTGTAGAGATGAGGTCTCGCCTGCCCAGGCGGGTCTCGGGGGACCTATTTTTGAGTATGTTCTATCATTGAGGCATGAAACACGGAGGAGGAGAGACAGTCACTGGGGTGCCATCAAAGAATGCCAGTCACTGAGGTATATATCATAAAGGAAGGCCAGTCATTGTGGCATCCATAACAAAAGAAGGCTACTCACTGGTAAACCATCACAGAGGACAAGTCATTCACTGAGGCACACATCACAAAGGACAGGCAGTCACTGGGGTATGCATTAGGATGGACTCAGTCACTGGATGCTCCTATCCCAGAGGACAGTCAGGAACTTGGGCAACCATCAAAGAAATCACAAAGTTAGTGTGCTCTTCATCAAAGAGGAGGGCTATTCACTGAGGCACCCATCCCAGATAAGTGTCAGTCACTGAGACACTCATTATGTAGGTGACCCAGTCACTGTGGTACTGAACACAGCAGAAAGCTACTCACTGGGGCATTCATCACTGAGGGGATTAGTCACTACAGTATTTTTCACAGAGAAGGGCCTGTCACTAGGACATCCATTATAAAGGAGAAGCAGTCAGTGGAGCGTCTATCACTGAGAAGAACCAATCATTAGGACACTTTTCAAAGAGAAGAGTCAGTCAAAGGACCACACCCATCACAAAGAAATGCTAGTCACAGAGAAACTTATGATAAAGGAGCACAGTAACTGCATCACCCATCATAGAGACCAGTCATTGAGTCACTCATAAGATTGGAGGTTCATTCACTGGGGCACATATCATAGAAGAGACTAATCACTCTGGTACCCATCACTGATGAGGGCCAGTCCTGGGGATACATATATGGGGCTCACTTGATAATAGAGCACAATCTCAGAGGAGGGCCAGTAAACGAGGCACTGAGGCACCAAACATGGAAGAGGTACAGTCACTGAGGAACTCATCAAAGATGAGACCAGTAACCATGGTCCTGATCACAGAGGAGTCCCAATAACTTGGGAAACAATCACAGGAAAGAGCAAATCACTGAGGGCCAAATCACAGAGGCAAACTTGTCATAGGGACAACTCTTTCAGAAGAGGGCCAGTCACTGGGGCTTTCAATACAGAGAAAGTGTAATCACTAGGAAACTATCACAAAGGCCAGTCAGTCACTATGATAGCCATTAAAGAAGAGGGCCAGTCACAAGGATACCTATCACAGAGGAGTATCAGTCCCTGGAACAGTCATTATAGAGGAGGGACAGTCATGGGGCAGCCATAATAGAGAAATTTTAGTCACTGGGTCATCGATTACAGATGGTGGCTAGTCATTGGGCACCCATTATGAAGAGGTTCAGTAATTAGAACATATTTCACAGAGAAGGACTGGTCACTAGGACAATCTTTATGGTGAAGGGTCAGTCATTGGGTAACCAATCCAAGAGGAGCCCCTCTCACTGGGGCAACTATAATGCAGGGCCTGTCACTGCAGCATCCACAATGGAGTAGACCCAGTCACTGGTGCACCAATCAGAAAGGAGTAGACCGTGTCACTGTTGCACTTATAACAGAAGAACCTATCACCGGGACATATATCACAGAAGAAAGTCAGTCACTAGAGCACATATTATTGAGGAGAACCTCTTACTGGGGCAATTATCACAGAGGAGTGCCAGTCACTGGGGCATTCAGCACAGAGCAGAGCTAGTCACTAGGGAATCCATTATGGATGCAGGTTAGTCATTGGAACACCCATCACAGAGGAGGCACTATCAATGTTGCACCCAAAATGAAGGAGGCCTAGTCATTAACAAAGAAAGTGCAGAGCAAATCTGATCACTGGGCCACCCATCATATATATAGGCCAGTCACTGGCATACAAATCAGAGAGGAAGCACAGTATGTGGGGCGCACATCATGGAGGAGGACCAATCACAGAGACATCTATCACAAAGGAAGGCCTGTCAATAGAGCAACCATTATGAATAAGGACCACTAAGTGAGTCACCAATCACAGAGGCCAGGTAGTTAGTGGAGAAAACATCTTGTAGCAGAAACAATCACTGGAGAACGAATCACAAGAGCTCCAGTCACTATGGCACCCCCAAAAGAGGCAAACCAGTTACCCATTATTGTGGAGGCCCAGTTACTGGGACATCCATCACAGAGGAGGGTTAAACACTAGGGCACCCATTATGGAAGAGGGCCCAAATGGGGCACTTATCACTGAGGACTCAGCCAACTGGCATTCATAATTGAAGAGAGCTAATCAATGGGGTACCCATAATGGAGACCCAGTCACGGGAACAATGGTAGTTGAGGAAGTCTAGTCACTAGGGCTCCCATCACATAGAAGGATCAGTCACTGGAGTATTTTTCAAAGGAGGAAGCCAGCCCCTGGGGCAACTATCATAGACAAATACCAACCACTGGAGCAGACATTATTGAGAAGGCTCAGTCACTGGTGCTATCAACACAAGGGAAGCTATTCACTGTAGCACCAATCACAGAAGAGGGTAGTAAGGGGGCATCCATCACAAAGGAAGAACGATCACTGGAGCACCAATCACAGCAAAGTATCTGTCACTGGAGCACCCAGTAGAGTGAGTCCCAATCACTGGGGATTCCAACACAAAGGAGGGCTAATCAGTGGACCACTCAACATAAAGGAATACCAACCACCAGGTCACCCATAACAGAAGTCGGGAGTCACTGAAACCTGTCAAAGAGGAGGAGCAGTTTCTGGGTCATGCAGAACAGAGGAGTGCTAGACACTTAGTCATCCATCACAGAGGAAGGTCAGCTACTGTAGCACCCATAGTAAAGTAGGACCAATCAATGAAGCACCCAACACAAAGAAGGACAAGTCACTAGGACACAATTATAGAGAAGAGCTAGTCACCTGGGCACCCATTATGAAAAAGACCCAGTCACCAGTACTATCAGTAAAGAAGATAGCCAGTTACTGGGGAAACCATTTTGGAGGAGGGCTAGTCACTGGAGAACTCATCACAAAAGAAGCCTAATCACAGGTGTACTCATAACAGAGGGGAGCCAATCACTGGGGCCACCATCACAGATAAGAGCAATTAACTGAGGCACTTATAATAGAGGAGGCCAGTCACTGAGAAATCAATAACAATAGAGGGTCAATAAGTGGTGCACCAATCACAGAGGAAGCCAGTCACTGGGGTACCCATCAAAGTTGTGGGTCAGTCCCTGAGGCAACAATTTCAGAGAACAGCTTGTCTCTGGAGCATTGATCACAGATGAGGGTCAGAAAATGAGTCAACAAACATAGATAAGGAACATTCACTGAGGCACTCATCACTGAAAAAAGCCAATCACTTGAGTCCCAATCACAGGGGAGGTTCAGTCACTGAGTATCCTATGACAAAAGAGAGCTAGTCACTGAGGGACCCACAAGAGATGAGGGTCATTCACTGGGAAATCTCTCTTAAAGAAGGGGTACCAGTAACTGAGGAGGCACAGACATTGTGGCACTTTTAATGGAGGGGGTATTCAGTGATACACACATAATGTAGAAAATCAAGTCATTAGGGAAGTGATCACAGAGGAATATTAGGCTCTGGGGCACCAATCAAATAGAAGATCAATCACCAGTTCTGTTTTCACCAAGGAGAGCCAGTCACTGGGGCACATATCACAGAGAAGAGCTAGTCAGTGAGGTACCCATAACAGATGATGTTTAGTCACTGGTCACTCATGACAGAAGAGGATCAGTCACTGAGACAGTCATACAGAAAAGGGCAAGTCACTGGCACAGCCATTAACACCCATTACAGAGAAGGTCTAGTCACTGGGGCACCCAACAAAAATGAGGGCTGGTCACTAGGACACATAAATTATGAAGTCTAGTCATTACAGCACCTATCACATAGGCAGCCCAGTCAATGGTGAACTACTGACACAGGAGGACTCATCACTAAGGTTTCAATTATAAAAGTAGAAAAGACACTAGGGCATCTATCACAGAGGAGAGTCAGTCACTAGGAAACCCATCAGAGAGAAGAGCCAGTCAATGGGGGCAGCCATCATGGAGAAAGACTATTCACAGTGGTACCCATTTTAGAGGAAGCCTGGTTACTGTGGTTTCTATCACTAAAAAGGTCCAATCAATAAATCACCTATTAAGGTTGAGGACCAATCACTGGCACAGTCTTCAATGTGGAGTACCTATCACTGGGGCACCCCTTACAAAGGAGACTGGTCACTGGAACAGATATCACAGATGAGGTTGTCACTGGTAAACTGATAACATATGAGGGCCAGTAACTGAGGTACCATTCACAGATGAAATCCATTAACTGTGTCCCGAATTACAGAAGAGAAACAGTCACAGGAACACCAATCAGAGAGGAGAGTCACTGAATGAGGCACAAAACACAGAGGAGGGACAGTCACTGAGGCACATGTCACAAAGGAGAGCCAGTCACTGGAACCCTGATCACAGAGGTGGTTCTTTCACTGTCACAACCATCAGTGGAGAGTCAGTCACTGAGGCACCCCTTACAGAGGAGGGGCAGTCACTGGGACAGCTATCACAGAAGAGGTCCATTCACTGGAGCATGCCTCACAGATAAGGCCCAGTCAGTTAGGCATCCATCACAATAGAAGGACAATCACTAAGCCGCCTCTAACTGAGGAGGGCCAGTCATTAGGCAATTCTGATGGAATTCAGTCAGTCATGGCGGAGCCCCTAAAGAGGACTAGTCAATGAGACACCCATACAGAAGAGGACATCTCACTGTGATACTGATAACAGTGGAGAGGCAGTCAGTGCAGCACCCATATGGAGGAGGGAGAGTCTCTAGATCAACAAAAACAGAGGAAGATTCTTCATAGGGCACTCATCACTGAGGAAGGCCAATCACTGGGACACCCATTGCACAGGAGAGCTTATCACAGGAGGTTAGTTAATGGGACACTGACCAATGAGGAGGGATATTCACTACAGCATGCATTATGAAAGATAGCCACTCACCCCACCACACGTTATGTAGGAAAGCCAGTTACTGGGGCATAGATCAAAGAGGAAAGCTAGTCACTGGACCACTCTTAACAGAAGAAGACCAATTAGTGGTGCACCCTTCATGAAGCATACCTAGTTACTGGGGCACTCATCACTAATCACTCGTTCATCCATCACAGAGAAGGGCTAGTCACTGTGACACCTATAAGAGAAAAGACACTTTGGCAACCATTATGAAGGATAGTCAGTCACTGGGGCAACCTTCATAAAGGTAGACTAGTCACTGGGACAACCATTATGGTGTACAGCCAGTAACTGGGACAACATTCACAAAGAAGTCTCAGTCACTGGGGCACCAATAACAGAGGAGGACCATTCACAGTGGCACCAATCACAGAGGAGGGTCATTCATTGTGGAATTCTTCACAGAAGAGAGCCAGTCACTAGGACACCAAATGAGGAAAATGCCCAGTCACTTGGGCAACTATCACAAAGGAGAGTCTGTCACTGGGACACACAACTCAGAGGACAGCCAGTGTCTGAGACACCCAGCACAGAGGAGGTCTATTCCATAGTTCTGCCATTATGGATGAGAACTGGTTAACGGGACACCCATCACAGAAGTGGCATAGTTACTGAGGCATGTATCATAGAAGTAGGCTAATCAGAGAGGTTCCCATCACAATGGAGAACCAATCACTTGGGCACCCATTAGGAGGAGGCCCTCTCACTAGGTCACCCACCACAGATGAAGGCTAGTCACCTAGGTACACATCACAGTGAACTCTCAGTCATTCCAGCACTTATTACAGATAAGAATCAGTCTCTGGGACAGTGATAACAGAGGAGAGCCTGTCACTGGGGGCACTGATAATAAAGGAAGTCCACACAAGGATGCACCAAACATAAAAAAAAAAGACGGTCACTGAGGCACTCATGAAAGAGAAAAGCAAGTAAATAGGACAGCCATAACAGAAGAGGGTCAGTCATTAAGGTACCAATCACAGAGGAAGGTTAGTCACCGGGGTTCCCATTACAAAAGAGGTCCTTCACTGGGGTATCTATCACAATGGAAAGTCAGTCACTGGAACATATCACAGAAGAAAACCAGTCACTGGGGCATTACAGAGGGAAGTTATTCATTGAGAAACGCAATCTGGAGTAAGACCAGTCACTGGGGCACTGTTCTTGGAAAGTCAGTCACTGGAACATATCACAGAAGAAAACCAGTCACTGGGCATTACAGAGGGAAGTTATTCATTAAGAAACGCAATCTGGAGTAAGACCAGTCACTGGGGCACTGTTCTTCAAGGAGGCCCAATCAATGTTGCACCTAGTATGGAGAAAGTTGAGTCACTGGTACGCCCTTCACAGAGGACTAGTCACAGGGCCTCCCATATTGGAGGAGATGTGATTTCTAAGTCACCCTTCACAGAAGAGATCTGATTTCTGAGTTACCTATCCCAGACCATGGCCAATTACCAGAGCACCAATCAAAGAGAAGGTAGTCACAGCAGCACACAAAATGGTAGAAACCCTGACACAAAAACACCTATTAAAGAGGAGGACTAGTTGCTGGGGGCACACATCTTATATGAAGATATGCAACTGAACCACTAATCACAGACAAGACACAGTCTTTGCAGAACACATTATGGAGGTGGTCCATTCACTTGGACACCCATTAAAAATAAGAGTCAGTCACTAGGACACCCACTATTGAGGAGGCCCAATAAGTGGAGCACACATCACTGAGGATGTCTAGTCAATGGAACAACAAATATGATGGAGGGTCAGTCACTGGGGCAACAATCAGAGAGGAGCCCTAATTACTTTGGTACAGAGAATAGAGGAGGATTGGTCACTACGGCACATATTAAGGAGGAAGCCCAGTCACCTAGGTCACAATCACAAATACAGCCCTCTCACTGGTGTATACATCACAGAACAGGAACAGTCACAGAAGCACCCATCACAGAAGAGGGACAGTCACTTGGGCAGCCATTAAGAAGGAGGCCCAGTCACTGAGGCAACTATCACTAAGGAGGTCTTGTCACTAGGACAACACAGAGGATGGTCAGCCAATGGGTACCCACTGACCGCCCATCGTCTGTGATTGGTACCTCTGTGAATAACTACTAGGGTATCTATTAGTGAAGGTGGCTAGTCACTGACACACCCATCACATTGAGGCAGTCACAGAGGCACCAATCACACAGAAGAGCCAGTCAAAAGGTACCGATCACAGAGGAGAGCCAGTCACTGGGGTAACTATTAAGACGAAACCCCTTCTCCTGGGTAACCATCACAGAGGAGGACTAGTCACCAGGGCACACCTAACAGTGGAGGCCAAGTCATTCAAACAATTATTAGAAGGAGGATCAATCACTGTGACACTAATCACAAAGTGAGGTCAGTCACTTGGGTACCCTCACAAAGAAGACCCAGTCACTGGGACACAAATCACAAAGGAAGCCTAGTCATTGGGACACTCATCATTGTGGAGAGTCAATCTCTGGGGTACTCACCAATGAGAAGGTTACTCACAGGGGTACCAATCACAGATGATGGTCGGTCAGTGGGTCACCAGTTCCAGAGGAGATTAAGTCACTAAAGCATCTATATCAGAGGAAGGTCAGTCAATAAGTCACCAAGCACATTGGAAAGAGTCACTGAAGAACACATCACTGAAAAAGGCCAGTTATTGCGACAGCCATCAGAGAAGGGGCTTGTCAATGGGGAACCCACTACAAAGGAGGGCCAATGACTAAGCAACCCATCATAGAGGAGAGTAAATCACTTGGGAACACATTTTGGAGGCCAGCCATTCACTGGGACACCCATCACTGATGTGGGCTTCTCACTGGGTTCCTGTTTTATAGGACACCCAGTCATTGAGACTCCCATAGCAAAGGAGGGCCAGTCCCTGGTGCAGTTATTATTGAGTAAAGCCTGACATTAGACAAGGATAACAAAAGTTTAATGACAGGGCACATATTACATAAGAGAGCCAGGCACTGGTGCAACTATCACAGAGACACATTCACTGGTGCATCCATTACAAAGGATGCCAATCACTGGGGTACATCACATAGATGAGGGTCAATAACAGGGGTACCAATTACAAAGGAGAGTCAGTCACTGGAGCACCAGTAAGAGAGGAGGACTAAATTATAAACCAAACACAGAGAAGGGACAGTCACTCAGGTATTTATCACAGAGGAGAGCCAGTCACTGAAGACCAAATCACAGAAGAGGTGCAGTCATCTTGGCATCTATCACAGAGGAGAAACAGTCACTGGGATAGCGATCACAGAAGTGGATCATTCACTGGGGCACTCATCACAGAAAATGGCCAGTCAATGAGGAACCCATCCCAGAGAAGAGAGAGTCACAGTGTTACCTATTACTTAAGAAAGGAAGTCACTGGGGCTGTCATAATAGACTTCAGTAAGTCACAATGACAGTCCTTAAAAGGAGGAATAATCACTGAGACACCCATACAGAGACGGGCTTTTCATGGCAGCATTGAAAAAGAGGAAGGCCAGTCCCTGAGGCACTAATATGGATGAGAACAAATCACTGAGAAACCCATCACAGAGGAGGGCAATACATTGGGGTACTCATTATGAGGAGAGAAAGTAAATGGGGAACCAATCATAAAGATAATTTATCACTGGGTTTCCCATTATGGAGGTGGTCTAGTTACTGGGACACCATGACAGAGAAAGACTAGTAACTAGGGCACTCAATCATGAGGGTCAGTCACTAGGACCTAAATAACCAAGAAAGGCACAGGCATTGTGGCACCCATAATGGCCAAGTGGTAGTCACTGAGACAACCCATTATTTAGGAGACCCAGTCACTGGGGCAAAAATCACAAAGAAACACTAGTCTCTGTAGCATGAATCACAGAGGAGGCTCAACTACTGGAAGATCCCTCACTTGGGCACCCATCACAGAGGAGTGATAATTTCTGTGGTACACATAACAGAGTAGGTTTAGTTACTGGGAATCCATCATAGAGGAGGGAAAATCGCTGGGACATCAATACAAAAAAGGCCCAGTCACTGAAGCACCCATCACAAAAGAGGAACAATAAGTGTCACCCATCACAGAAGGGGGAAAGTGACTAGGCACTTATCACAGCTGAGGGCCAGTCACTGAGGCACCCACCATAAAGATGGGCCAGTCATGGGACATTCCTCACAGAAGACGGCTAATCACTGGGGCACCCATTATAGAGGAGGACTAGTCATTGTGGCAACTATCTCAAAGGAGAGAAAATCACTGTGAAAGTCATCACAGGGAGGAGTGAATCAATGGGATAACCATCATGAAGGAGGGCTCTTTACTGTGGAATTCTTATTGGAGGACGACCATTCACTGTGGCACCAATCACAAAGGAGGTTCAATCAATGAAGCACCTATTATAGATGAGGTCTAATCTCTGGGACTCTCTTCAGAGAGCAGTACAAGTCATTGATGCACTGATCACAGTGGAGAGCCAGACCCTGGGGTAGCCATCACAGAAAGACCAGTCACGGAGACAATAATTACAGAGGATATCCACCACTGAAGCACCAATCACACAGGAGGGCCAGTCAATGAGACACACAACACAGAGCATGGACAGTCACTGAGGCACCAATTACAGAATAGATTCAGTCACTGGACACCCATCACAGACACGTGTCCGTCAGTGAAGCACCCATTAGGGAAGAGGTCTATAAAATGGGGACTCAGTATAGAGAAGGGATATTCTCTGGGGATTGCATTTTTGGAGGAGACCTAGTTAATGGGACACCCATCACAGAAGTGACTTAGTCACTGTGGTACCCATCAGAGAGATGGCCACTCACTGGGGCACCATTCATAGGGGAGAGGCAGTCACTTGGCCACAACTTATGGAGGAGACCCACACACTGACACGCTCATTACAAACGAAGACATATCACTATGTACCTATAAGGATGGAAGCCCAGTAACTGGGAAACTATATTAGAGGCGGTCTAGTCATTGGGGCAATCGTTATGGAGGAAGTCCTGTGTCTGGGCAACAGTCTGAGAGAGGGCACAGTTATTGGAACAACCACAATAAAAGAGGGCCAATCACTGGGTCAGGATTATATAAAACGTCCAGTAACTGTGAGAGGGATCTCAGAAGAAGTCTCGTCACTGGGCCAGCAATCACAGTGGAAGGTGAATCACTGGCATGCTAATTTTGGAGGAAGACTGTCACTGGAACAACAATCCCAGATGAGTGCCAGTGACTGGGTCATCCATCACACATGAGGAACAGTAAAATGCAGGCATATTAGACAAAGTGGGACCATTCACTGGGGCACTTATTAGTAAGGATGCCCTTTAAGTGGAACAAACATCACAGAAGAGGGCTAATGATGGGGACCACCATTATAAATAGTGCTAGTCACTGGGACACCAATCACAGAACAGGTCAAGTGGCTGGGTCAACCTTATGGAGGAGGGCCTGTCACTGATTTACCCATTATAGAGGAGGCCCAGTTACTGGGACAGCCATCACAATGGAGTGCTAGTCAACAGCCCTCTCTCCCATTATGTAGAAAGATCACTTAGGGTCA
>CAUYQG010108768.1:0-10268 GCA_963574415.1 Tarsius wallacei
AAAAGGAGGGGTGAGAGTGGGCATCTTTGTCTTGTTTCAGTTTTCAGAGGAAATGGTTCCAATTTCTGTCTGCTTAGCAGTATGAGGTATTTTGAGGTATGTTCCATCTATGCCAAGATGTTCGAGGGTTTTTATCAAGAAGGGGTACTGGATTTTATCAAAGCTTTTTCTGCATCTAATTATATAATCATGTGGTTTTGGGTTCTTTTAAAGATGAACAAAATTGACAAACTTTTTGCTAGATTATGTATGAAAGGAGAAAGTTGTAAAAAGTAAAATCAGAAATTAAAAGGCATGACAACTAATAATCCAGAAATAAAAATATCATAAAAGATTTCTAAAAACAATTGTATGTCAACAAACTACATAATCTAAAAGAAATTTTAATAATTTGAAACACAGAACCTAGCAAAACTGAACCAGGAAGACATAGATAAACACAATAAACCAATAACAAGTGCAGAGACTGAATCGGTAATCAGAAACTTCCCACAAAGAGAAGTCCAGGACCAGATGACTTCACTGATGAATTCTGCCAAACATTTAAAGAGGAATTAAAGCCTATCCTTCTCAAACTCTTTTTTGAAAATGAAGAAGAGAGAACACTTTCAAACCCATTTTACAAAGCCAGCATTATCCTGATACAGAACCCATATGATGGCCCTACAAGAAAATTATACCAGTATCACTAATGAGCATAGATGCAACAATTATCAACCAAATACTCTCAAACTGTACTCAACAAAGGATCATTCACTATTCTCAAGTAGAATTTATCCCTGAGATACAAGGATGCTTCAACTTATGCAATTCAATAAATGGGATACATCACATTAACTGAATAAAGAATAAAAATCATGATCACCACAATAAATGTAGAAACATTATTTGACAAAATTCAACATTAATTTATGATAAAAGCACCAAACATATTTGATGTAGATGAAATGTTTCATAACATAATTATTGTCATGTATGACAAGCATATAACTAAAATAATAGTCAATGGTGACAAGCTGAAAGCCTTTCCTTAAAGATCAGGAACAAAGCAAGAATTCCCACCCACACTACTTCTATTAAACATAGTACTAGAATTCCATGTCAAAACAATTAGGCCCCAAAAGAAAAGTAATCTAAATTGGAATAAACAGAAGTAAAATTGTCTCTTCAGGTGACATATTTTATTTGTAGAAAACCTTAAAGATGCAACCAAAAAGAACCCCTGTTAGAACAAATAAATTAATTCAGTAAAGTTGCAGCATACAAAATCAACATGCAAAAATCAGCTGTGTTTTTATCACTAATATCAAACTATCTGAAGGGAAAATTAAGAAATTGATCCCACTACAATAGCATGAAAAATAATAAAATACTCAGAAGCATATGTAACCATGGTGGTGAAAGACTTGTATGGTGAAAACTATAAGACACTAACTAAATAAACTGAAGAAATTGTAAATAAATATAAAAAATATCCCTTGATTATTATAAAATTAATATTGTTAAAATATTCATATTACTGAAAGAAATCTATAGATTCAACGCAATCCATTTCAAAATACCAATGGCATTTTTCACATAAATGGGAAAAATCCTAAAATTCATATGGAACAACAAAAGATCCAAAATGGTTAAAGCAATCTTGGAAAAAAAAAAAACTGAGGGCATCACATCTTAAAATTTCAAAATATATTACAAAACTATAGTAATTAGAAAATATGGTACTGACATTAAAAAGAAATATACTGACCAATGGAATAAAATAGAGTGTACACAATTGAACTCTTGCATATATGGCCAATTGATCTTCAACAGAGTTGCCAAGGACAAAAAATGGCCAAGGAACTAGTGGGCAGAATAGAAATCCAGGTCATTTGTTAATATATAGATTCTGAAGGTACAGTGTTTTCCAATTCATTTGAGAAATGGAAAGTTTTGCTGAGTAAATATCTTGCATATTCAATGTCAATACATATTTATCCCTAGTGACAATAAAAGTGTTAAAAGACATCATAATTTATTTTTTCTTTAATTGGTAAAAAGGCGCTCCATTATATGGTTTCTTATGAGAATAATTAGGCTACTATATTAGAAACAGATTTATCTCCCAGCATTATAAATGAGATGAAAAGAAACACATACTCTTTCTTCTTTTGGAGTAGTGCCATAGTCTAGTGGAGTTGAAGAATTTATTGGAAGGAAGCTGGAAGACAATGAGACTATACTTGTTTATTACATAGGGTATATTAATTCTCCAATATAAAGCACAATCACAATAATATTGATTTTTTAAGTTCAGGAAAATGTAATAAATCATCATAAAATAAATCTATTCTTCAATATTAAGGCAAAACTAAATGTTTGGTATGGACGACTTGGTAATACAAGGACATTTATGCATTGCTAATTTTTAGCAACAAAGGCTATGAATAAGTAAAGAAAGATAAGATGTAAATGGAACCCTACCACAATGTCCTGGAAACTGCATGCAACCAGATACAGGAGTGGATTCAATAGATTCCCGAGATGGTGCTGAGAACGGCTGATCTTCACAGCTACAAACATCCTTGAAGAGTGCTAGTTTAAATGTAGCATCACTTGGGTTGGGGGAGTGGTATCTTTATCTGCAAAATCTAGATTTTAAAATACCATATTTCAAAAAGTACATGTGAGGATCTGAAAATATTTTAGGATAAATAAGAATGCAAAACGTCAGCTAGCTAAACAGACAGTGAAGAAATGAAAATAGAGACAATGCAAGGGCAGTCACATGAGATAGAGAAAACAATCAATGTAAGTGGATATACCTGATTTCAATTCTGGCATTGCCATTTATTAACTATTTATCATCAAGCATGCCTACTCTATGCAAATGAATACTATCCCAAGGGAGTCAGTTTAAAACCAGGAAACTGTTGTTTGGCGCAATATTTTTCTCTAATGTAAATTCTAAACAGCCTCCCAGGTATTGATTAGTCAATTTTTGTTAAAATATTAGTAACTGACTCCATTCAATTCCATTTAATTTCATACTTTTGCACAGATAGTATATTATGCTGTGATTCAGAAAAATGATATGCCAAAGTATGATGCTTTAACATGCTAAGTACTTAGAACTAAAGCAACAGCCTCAGAACCAAGGTCTCTGTCCTCCCTCCCCTCTGTCTCTTACCCCCTGCCTCTCCAGAAGCACATGGAGGGCCTCTCTTTGAAGTTTCCTTATCTGACTAAGGGAAGTTCCTTCAGAAGGATTGCTATTGTCTTGGGTCACCTTCCTATAATCTCATCAGAGAATATTAGAGTTGACACCACACCCAGAGCCCAGAAGAACTTTGTTTTATCCTGTTGTCTGCTTTTCAGGCTCATTCATATCCTCTAAAGACCACATATTCTTTCTTTAAAGTTGCCTACATCTTCCACTTCCTTCTCTCCTGCACAAAGGGTATTTAAGCTTCAGCCATCTGGCCCATCTTGAAGTTTCATACTTTGCAAAACTTCTGTATACTTGAATGCTAATAAATTTGTATGCCTTTTCTCAGGCTCATCTGTCTCTTGTCAGTTTATTTCAGTAGACTCAATTATTGAAACTTTAGAAGGAAAGTTTAAACTTCCCTATAATGATCATTTCTTAAAATTATGCTCAGCTTTAATATTCAGTATGTATATGTGTGTGTATATCTGTATATATTTTTAAATTATGCCTGTTTTGTTTATATTAAAAATTAATCAAGAAAGACATATCTTTTATTGAAATAAAATCAGACCTGGTAAGTAATGGTAATTCAATAAATAATTTCTGTAAAGAAAAAGGTGAAACCCCTTCCCATTTTAAATCTAAAGATTGTGACCTGGCAAGTACAATTTTCTGACTCAGGACTGACACTTATAATTGTAAGGTGTTCTAATAGTCAATTCACCAAGTTTCTTTCTGCTCTTAGTTTTCCCTTTTCCAGTGAGAATGCTTAATTAAATTATATTTCTTTAGAAATATGCCCAAGCTGCTGTAAATTCTAAGAAAATAGCAAAGAAGACATTTTGTTCCTTGTGTGTCTAGTTGAACGTAATCCCTAATTAAATAGTTGCATTTAACATTGGAAGAAGGCTTGCTTTTAATAACCTAAAAAGGAGGTAGACAGGCACTCCATTGGCAGGAAAAAACAAATTCTTACTTGACCACTAATTTTTTGAGTAACCTTGAACAATTCTGGAGTGCCTTCTAGATACATGTATCTTTAATCATAAAACATGGCATTGACATACATATGTAATCTCCATAGTGTCTTATTAATTGCAAAATCTACTTATTCGCTCTTGGGCATAAATCTTGCCAGGTTCTGTAATTTATTTGTTTGAATTCACTGAGAAATCTTATATAATTTTGATGTCTATATGGGCACATTTGGGCTAAACTGAAATTATAAAATGTTAAATTTCATAGACCAGAGAGATCATTAATCATTGTAGATAATTATTTGACTTTACCATAATTATAACTTGAACCTGACCAGTAAGAATAATTACAGTTATTTTAAAATGCTATTTTGCATGGAATAATTTATAATAATTAAATCAGAGAGATAAGCTAAAAGATTCAGTGGGGGTGAGAAGAACATTCATAAAAATATTTGCATGCCTACACTTAAAAGTTCAGTAATTTTTAACTCATTCTTAACACAATCTCAAGTTCAAGCTTGAGAGATTATTCTAGTGACAATTTGAGAGGGCAATATATACTAGAATGGCATGAAATATAAATAGATTGTTTAATAAACACATTTGGTGTGCTGCATGTCATTTTTTTGATAAATAACAGGAAGCTGTGCCTAAGCTAAGGAAATCATTCTGACAATGAAATTAACATTATCTTCACCCCCTTTATTATTACATTTCTCAGGAGAAGGTTTTTATTCAAGTATTTGCCACCCATTATCTCTGTAAATAAATAAAAATTTACTTCTTTTCAAGTGTAAACATCACCTAAACTGTCATTAATATTGATTTTTATGTCTAGATTAATATTTACCATTTTCTCTCCTACTCACTTCCTTCTTAATCTTTTTTCCTCCATATTCCAAATCATCACCTCTTCTGTCATCATTGCTTCTCACACCTCTCTTGCTGTTTTTACTGCTAGGGATTGAATCATGACCCTTGTAATCCCTCATCAAAATTACAAAAGAGAAATTATAGGTATAATGGTGCTATGTGGCATTATGCAGTGGATTGTGAGAGTTTGCTAGCCAATCTTCCTGCCTCCAGCTTATTTCTCAAACCTTAAATAATCTCTATTTTGGCTCCAGAGATGCTATGTTCAATACCTTCCATTGTATTTTTGCTTTTCATAATAATAATAAAACTGTAATACAATTCAAAATTCACTGCCCTCCTTAAAATCAGCCTAGCATTCACCCATCTCCTTTTTCTGTTCCTTCTCATATTCAGACATTCAAGGGTCTGTGATATTTTGTGCTTAGCTGTTTTCCTCATGTTCTTATAATCTTGTTCCCAACATACTTCTTTCCTGCCCAACCTCTTTGTTTTACTAGCAAATTTCTACTGACCCTTCTTGATGAACCTGCTCTATTAATCAATTATCTCTGTCTCTGTTATCACACATAAATGCATTTTTTTTAAATTCTAGAAATTGTCACATTCTGTGTTACAGAAATTAGTAAGCATATTTAGGACACTATCTACACTAGCAAAAATTATGCCTTGCAAAGGCTCATAGTGTTGATTGCAACGTTGTCCCAGCATAAGGCTGTATCCACGAAGGGGAAAGAACATATGTTCAGTTAGATATTCTCATTCACATCAAGGGAGCACCTCATTCAAATTCACTGAACAAGCCTCTGTGTAAGCTGGGCCAGGCCTATGCAATTTTGCTTCCTCCACTGGAATGTGATTCCCTTGAATACAGGGATTAATCTGTGATGGAGGATTCGGCAGAATAATAGAATAATAATAATAGAATGTGGTGACCTTATCGATAATTCAAACGTGGCAAACTTTATGTTTTTGTTTATTGTGGTTAAAAAAAAAAATATATATATATATATATATGTATATGATCTACTCTCTTAACAAATTTTTAACTGAGCAGTATAATGTTACGAACTATAAACACAATGTTGTACAGCAGATCTCTAGAAGTTTCTCATATTGCATAACTGAAACTATATAGCCATTGCAACTCCACTGAGCCTTGAAAATTATCATTGTAACTTCTGCTTCTATAAATTTGACTACTTTGGATACCTCACATAGGTGGAGCCATGCAGTATTTGTGGTTCTGTGACTGACTCATTTCAGTAACAATAATATCCTCCAGGTTCAACCATGTTGGTCCATTGTTTGTTGTTAGTGTAGAGAAATGCAACTGATTTTTATGTGTTGATTTTTTGTTGTGTAATTTTACTAAATTTGTTTCTTTTTTCAATTTTTGTGGAATGTTTAAGTTTTTTTAATATATTAAATCATGTCATCCACAAACAGATACTTTTACTTCTTCCTTTTCTATTTGCATGCCTTTTATTTCTTTTTCTTGACTAATTCATTCTGTCTAGGACTTCAGTACTATATAGAGAAGAAGTGGCAAAAGTAGGGGATCTTAGAGGAAAAGGTTTCAGTTTTTCACTGTCAAGTATGATGTTTTAGCTTTTCATATTTAGTCTTTTATTGTGTTGAAGTAATTTCCTTATATTCCTAGTTTGTTGAAAGTTTTTTCTTTAATCATCAAAGGGTTTTGAATTTTGTCAAATGCTTTTTCTGCATCTATTGAGATGACCATGTGATTTTTATTCCTCATTATGATAGTTTTTCTCCATATTTTATAATTTTTTTTTTCAAAAATGAAAGGGACTATAATTTTAACATGGGTATGGGAAAACAAGAACTACAGTCCCCTCTTTCACAAGATGGTATTTGCGGTAGTATCCGTGGTGCTAAAATGTTGATACCCTCAAAGTGTGTGGAATATTTATAGACTAGCTGGTACTACCGTTGATAAGAAACCCAGCAGAGAACGTCAAGAATAGCTACCAACTGGGTATAAATCTCTCATTTTCAGATTTTATCCTCATATATTTATTTAAAAAGCTGCAGTGCTTATTGTAAGGTAAGGATTTAACATAACAGGATCAAAGAGCGTGGAGAAGACTCTGTAGTTGTATGGGGCTCAAACTACGCATAACTTTATGAGCATATGTCACATTGATTGAGATTTCAGGTTTCACGCAACCTGCACCCATATCGCCAGTGTACAATATGAGGCTACTACATGTTTCCAAGTGTTCAGAGGCCAGTGAACTTTTCATCTTCTCTATGTGACTCAAGGTACTAAGGGGTTTGTGGGGAGGAGTTTGGCTACCAAACAACAGCAGGAGCCATAGTAACAAATTAAAATGATGGGGAAAAAAGAACTCACCCTCAAATAATAGTCTCTTTAACTAAAAAATAATTTCCATAAAACCTAAATTTGTTGCCTAAATATAAAATTACATTTAAAATTTCAGCAAGATATAAAAGTTTAAATAATGTTTCACTTTCATAATTAATAAAATTAAGCAAAATAACATTATTTTTAAATAAAATGTATTAGTTATGATTAAACAGTAATAAATTGATTATAGAATATTTGGAAATGCATATGATATAAATTGCTAGCAGAGTCTCTGTATTAGCAGAGACAGAAAACTCAAAAGACTGAGAAAGAATGGTGGCCTGACTTTTTAATACAAATATATGGGTGATGGCCAGAGTACCATTCAATATATTTAACTTGTATGATGTAGCTTCAGATTAATTGTTGTAGATAACTAATCAATAATAAGGCCTTGCAAAATCTTCTACCTGGGAGTCAGCATGCCAACTTTAGTTTGACTTGGCAAGGCTGAAACTCCCTTTGGTGTATGGAGTTCTGGTGTGGGTCTAGAGCAATTTGCCTAAGACACCCAAGGATGCTGACTCCCATGCTTGGCTTCTTTATGTCAGCAGTGCCTGGACTATCATCTCATTGTCTTAACCAAGGTTTGTATACAGAAAAGGACAACAAAGACCTGGAAAATAAATTTACCATGATAAACCGTGTGTCTAAGTTGCCTCAATAAAAGTTCAGGATTGGTGGGGGAGGGTGGTTATGTCACAACAAGTAGCTGCAAGTGGAAGCCACTATCAACCCAGTATCCAGATTAAGGGTTCTTACTTGATGTCCATACCTCCCTCATAAAGTTCAGCTCAGCAATGTCTGCATGTCTACTGATTTCCTCCTTGGGAAGCCAGCATCACACAGAGCAAATGTTCACATGCTGGTCACCACAGTGAAGACAGAGCCCAGGGTTGTGTTAATACACTGCTGTGTGCTTTTCAGTGTTTGTGTGTCCAGTAACCTTTCCTCCCAGAGGGTGCATTTCCTCAGGGACTGAGTCATGATTCTGCTCAAGGTTCCTCCATTCAATCTGCCCCCATCCACAAGAGAGCAGACACTTATTTAAATTTCTGGCATTCGACAGCATGTATTTTTAGGGTTTTTGTAGCTTTTCTCCTAATCTTAGAACTTCAAATTTTGCTGATTTTCTAAAAACGATTTCTATTTTCAAAGAGCTTTTATATAAGATATTTCAATTTTATTTGAATGTTCAAAAGATACAGGCAAAATAAAACACATATTTTCTTGATGTCAGTATTAGTAGAAATGCTTCTGTTTGTACATGTAAAGCTGTCAAATAGAGACTTAATTACAGTTTTCAACAGGTGGTTCTTAATGGCAAAGCAGTTGTCACACATTTAATAAGAACAAAGGTTAGCTGTTATATAGTCCTTGTAGAAGGCACATAAATTTGAGAAAAAAAACTCAGCAATTCTGAATGCTTTTAAGTAAATGATTTTAACTGGTATAGCATTGTTAACACATTGCCAGAAGAAAAACTGAGCCTTGGAAAAAGCATATGACTCATACTAGGCATTGCACTGATAAGGAGCTGAGCCATGATTCACACCTGGATTTTCTGATACTAGATTCCATGATACTAGATTCCATGTCCTTTTCCTTCTGGTTTTTTTCTTGTAATTAAAAAAATACACTAGATCTTATAGAACAATTTTATATTTACAGAAAAAATTGAGAAGAGAGTATAGAACATTTTATGTACCTATGTAGTTTTTCATATCATTAATAACATATTAGTATAAAATATTTGGAACCATTAATGAACCAATATTGATACATTATTATTAACTAAAGTTAACAGTTTACTCAGATATCCTTAGTAACTTTTATTGTGGTAAAATACACATAATATAAAATGCAACATTTCAATAATTTTTAATTGTGCAATTCATTAGCATTAAGAATATTAACTACGTTGTTCAATGTTGTTCAGTCATCAACAGCGTCCAGTTTTAAAACTTTGTGTCATCCCCAAAGGAAACTTAATAAACATTAACCAGTCACTCCTTATTAACCTCTTTCCAAAATTCGTGGCCCACACTTACTTTTTACTCTATAGATTTTCCTATTCTAGACATTTCATATTAATAAATAATATAATATGTGGCCCTTTGTATCTGGCATCTTTTACTTCACATAATGTTTTCAAGGTTGATCCTTGCAATAAATTAGTATTTGCCAAACTGGGGGTGGGGAGGATAGGGCAATTAGGATTGACTGCTTAATGAGTATGGGATTTTCTTTTAGGGAAAGAAAAGTGTTCTAAAAATGAAAGGCAATGGTGGTTGCACAAAATTCTTAATGTACTCAGTGCCACTAAATTGTACATTGAAAATGGTTTGAAAGCATATTTTAGGCCGTTGTATTTTCTTTCTTTTTTTTTTTGGAGAAAATAATTTTTTTTATTATTATTCAATATTTTTTATTATGATATTGTGGGGTACAGTTAAGGATTAGGAGTACAAACATGCCTCGTTCAGGAACCCTTGTTGATAGGAAGTGTCTCCCGGTCCCCAGACAGATATTTACTACAATTAATCTCATCACCCTACCCCTCCCCCCCATAGTTTCCCACCATTGTCAGTCATTTTATTGTGGTAATACGTTGGATGATCAAGGGCTACTATATGAGTGAGAACATGTGATACTAGTTCTTTGTTTCTGTGAGAAGTCACTCAGCATTATGAACTCTAGTTCCATCCAGGTTGCTGCAAAATTCATGATTTTGTTCTTTTTTATGACTGCTAGTATGGCTGCTAGTATTCCATCATGTATATGTACCACATTTTTTTAATCCAGTCCTCTTTGGATGGACAGCATG
>CAUYQG010108774.1:0-21176 GCA_963574415.1 Tarsius wallacei
TCAACACATGAATTTGGGGGAAACAGGATTAAGCTCCTAACGCTAGCCATAAGTGCAATGAAAATGAAAACCACATTTTTTAAATCCAGTCCTCTTTTGATGGACAACATGGTTGCTTCCATGTTCTTGCTATTGTGAACAGGGCTGGGAAGCTAAGCAGGGTCGCTCCTGATGAGCGCTTGGATGGGAGATACTCTATAAAATATTTTCAGATGCTTTATTCCAAACCAAACTTGAGGACCTATGCCCAGGAGCACCCATCCTCAGGAGGTCCTGAGAATGTCTGTCCACCATGGTTAAATGGTGGGTTGGTTGTATACACTTAAAGGCAGAAGTTACAGGATACCATAAATCAATACATGTGATATTTCCATTGGTTTGTCCCAGGAAGGAGAAACATATCCAAGAGGGACTTGCAGGTCATAGGTGATTCAAAGATTTGAATGGTAATTTGTACTTCCTGTCTAAGGAATGTTGGAAATCAATAGAAGTGAGGTTTTGTTGAGATAAATGGGTGGAAAACTTCAGGTTTGTTGATATGCAGATGAAGTTCCATATGTGGCAGACTTCAGAGAGGATAGATAAGTGTCCCACAAGATTCCAGGAGTATGAGGAAGGGGGGTCCCCAAGAGATGGTTTTGCAGGGCCTTAAAATGCTTTGATATTCTTCTTTATTTGTTATGTGATGTTATGCTAGAAACAGGTGAAAAACAAACTTTAGTATCTAGGGTAATAGGGTAATAAATTCCTGTCTGGTAAGTCCTTATCAGGTGTGACTCCCAAGCTTCCTAGTCAGGAATTTGGATAAGAGGAAAAAAGATCATGTTTAGTTCTCAAAATGCAAAACTATTTCTACAGTTTAGTAGCTCTGCCAATGTGAATTTTCAACCCATTGAAATAAATTAATATACCCCACTCTTGATCCATGTTTTGGAAGCTATTGGATTAGAGCATGACATCAATGAGGTCAAATTTGTGAGTTTGTTTTTATATGAGACCGTGTGTTACTGGACAAAAGTCTTTTAGCCAGAACCCTGTACCAGGTACTTTCAACATGTTTCTTGATACAAATAGAACAATTGTTGAACTGCACAGAGGGAAACTAAGGAGTATCCTTAGAAAATGCAGCATGTGAATTTGGGTTTTATCATATTTGACTGGATGTATTAGTATTCAGAGATAATTATTAGTCTGCTTAGTTGAATTGTTCTTTAAAGTGTCATTCATGATAACACTCAGTTACTAGCAGTAAGCCATGTGATAAAGTAACATGAAATGTGCAAAAGCTAACAAGACAAGTTACTATTAAACTGTTCCTCTTTACCCTACTATACCACTGTTAAGCAGTAAACTGGAGCAATAACATCTCAACAAGGTTTGATACGGATCTCAGAAGAGGTTTCAAGGATGTGCAAATAACTATCCTGGAAAAGAACCCATTCTTACTGAAGGCACATTGGTTAAGTAGCTGCTTTTTAAAACATAAAATGTTTGTATAGTTCTTGGGTTTACTATTTTCAGAATTTTAGCCATGCCTCTTAGAGCACAAATTGATTTTAGGGGGATTTTCCTTCATGAAGTATGAGGAGATCCCATATGTTGAGTAAACAGGAGATTGCAAGAAGTATTTGGAGAGAATTTTAGTTGGGATGTTTATGAAAGAGGGACTAAAAAGCCAAGAAAGTCAACAAAACATGGATTTTCCTCATGTTACAGATTATAGCGATTGAAATTTAACTTACATTTTAACCTACAGTAAAAATGTCTCTGCACCATTCTGTGTATTCTCTTTTGGCAAGACTTAGAATTGTAGTGAATTCCTATAGTAAAAAGAAGTTGAGTAGCCTGGAGGGCAACTAAAGGACTCGCTTTTGGAAAATTATAATTCTTGCAAAAGAAAATAACATTTGGCTTACAAGAAACATGGATATTTGTAGCTGTGTTTAATGTATGTGTCATTAAAGACAACTTATCTCTTAATAGGCAGGTTTCTCTTTATGATCCCTCAGAAAACTTTCTATCTGCCAAGATCAGAAATGGTCATCATTACTGAGCAATTCTTTCAATTGATCTTATAATCACTGTTAATTAAAACCAAGCTGTGATTAATGCATACAGAACTTCAGGTTATACATTTTAGCCTCATGCTGTGTTCTTCTCTCCACAATCTCCTTTCTTCTGGTTCTTTTTACTTAAGTCCATTTCTGAATTTCATGTCTTAGAAACTTTTAAAAAATAATTTAAGAAAATAACAGGAAGTATATTTGACAAATTAAGAAAAAGCCTATTGCAAGGTTTGAGAGATATTTTTCTTTAGATTTTTTTTTTTCTTAGTGTCAATGAACTTTTGCTTTAGAATGATTGCTGGTTTCATCTTGTGCACAAAGTTGCAAAGGAATGTGGCAACACTTGGGATAATATATTTAAAATATATAGCGGATATATAGGAAGTCAAGAGATCAGAATCTGATTACTTCTTCATTTCCTTCAGTGTTTGTTACCATAGAGGATGTCCAAGTTTTTGCTTCATCATGAGGTGATACAAAGAAGAGAAAGAGCAAGAATAAAGAAACAAGATAGAGAATAGATTAGTTCAGATTTTTTACAAATTTCCTTTCAAATGTTTTATAAATATTTCTTGAGTTGATTCAACCTTAAAGAGAATTTAACGTAGGACTGGGAAATGAATGCGTTTCCCAACTTTGCTTTTCATTAAATGTCTCTACAATATAGTCATCTGCTAAAAGTTCCTCTCACAAAGTTTTCATGTGAGTATTTCACCAACTTTTGCTATTAACTTGGCCGTAATTATTGTTAGATAGTCATTTATCCTTTATCAATTCCTTGTAAATAGTCCTCTTGATGAAAAACTAATATAGTTTCTATGAGTGTAGAAACTTAAAGAATGAAATCATTCAGGATTGGTATGTATGATTGTTGGTAGTTGTTTTTGTTTTTTAGGACATTAAGTTTTTAATACTTAAATTTTCCGTATGTATAGTCTCATATATTTGTCAATGTTTCAGATTAAAATTTTATTTGGCCTTTACTTTCTATTATTTGTATACTTCCATCTTATGGACAATGTGAATACATTTTGATATTGTTTGTAATATTTTAAATTCAATGATTCAATAAATAGAAAAATAAATGAATGTAATTTTTTTCCAATTATAAAAATTATGGGAAGAGATCTTTCATAAAAATCATCATGATTTATACAACTGTAATACAGAAATAGAAAATTAACTTCTCACCTTGATTTTTATTATTTTGACATTATAAAAATGCTTTCCTATGCATTTTTAATAGAATAATAAAAGCAAAATTTGGAATCAGGTAACCATAATGATCAGAAAACACTCTGTGATCTTATAGACAAATAAGGGAGTCATCATGGTGGCTATTAAGGAAAGAATTAGAATGTATAAATGACAGAGGTGAGGATAATAGTGCCGCTGATAGAGAATCAGAAATATATTAAGAATTAATGTCATACCTCTATTACTCAGTAATAGAAAAGGAAGCATTTTGAATTTAGTAACTAAATAGTTCTTTATAGTATTTCTCAAATGTACTTGTTGAAGGGAATTAACAGAAATATTTATTAGAAATATTAACTCAGCTGTGACAGTTTATTATTTATATGCTTTGCTTTATTTACATCACTCTTAAAAACACACTAATCATGAGTTCATCTTGAAATTGTCAGATTTTAAACATAATAATAGCCATTGTTTGTTGGGGAAGGAAGATAAGAAATAATTTGTAAAGGATGCTCAGAAAAAGCAATAAAAATAGAGAACACTAAATAAATGCACATCTAACATATCACTATGGATTAAACTAGTCATATATAAAATAGAGGTTGGCAGTTTGGATTTATGAAATTGACCGTTATGTAAATGGCACTATGTTTTCAAGAATTATTAACATGTAAATACATTTTCACACAATAGGTAATTGTCAATCTCAATATCAATTTTCATCAACTACCATAAAGAAAATACATAGGCCCCTTCATTTAAAAATTTAAAATCACATACAAATTATATATTTAAAAACCATATTAGACAACACAATAGAGTCCTTCCTGGGCAATGTAATAAGACCCCATCTCTTAAAACAATTATATTAGACAGTAGAAAAAAGTTACAAATAAAATATAATAAAATACTACATAGTAAAACTTTCATGACAGAGTTATTATAGAAATTTAAAGGAAATTTGTAGCTGTAAACACTTATTTGTTGTGATGTTGATGGGAGCAAAAAAATTAATGAACCAATCATTCAACTTAAGACGTTAGGACATTTGAAGAGAGTTAAACATATTTGTAATAAACTATATTAAACATATAGAATAAAAACCCAAAGAAAGTAAACAAAGTTGAATATTTGTTTATTGAAATCACAAAAATTCTACCAAGATAGGTCACAACAGAAGTGATAAACAATATTAAGACTTGATAAGGGAATTAAAATATGGAAGCCAAAATAAAAAAAATAAAATAATATTATAAAACAGTATTTCAATATATTTGGAAACAAAAAAATTTTCAAGAGAAATACTGTTTACAAAACTGATAACAAAAACAAACTTTAATAGGCATAACCCATTAAGAAAATTCAGTCAGTATTTAAACATCAATGTATCACTTTATTCCCTGATATTTTTAAAACTTTTTACAAATATTTCTATAGCATACTTACAAATGTAGAGAGTATAAAAAGAGGGAAACCTTCTCTCATTTTATGAGGTTTGAATCTAGAATAGAATAAGGAAGGAAAATTTAAAAGTCATTTGAAGTATTAGCATAGATGCAAAATCTTTAACAAATACTAGAAAATCACATCCTAAAAATATGTATGTATATATTATAAAGGTATGTATATATTATATATCCATATATATTTTAAAATATCTACAGCATTATGACAAAGTTAGGTGTTATGCCAAGGATGACTCAATATCAGGATATTTATTATAGAAAAAAATTTATCAAAGGAGAACACATTTTAAAATAATTTATTGTGTGTCTCATTAAAAGCAAAAAAGTAAAGGCCATTGATAAAATCCAATATTCATTCCTGATTACAATTCTTATCAATAAATAATGGATAACTAAAAAAGATTTAATACAAGCCTGATGCATAATGATGAAAATCAGAAACTTTTTTTTTGATTCAAGAATGATACAAAAATACTTATAATCATTGTTTCTGTAGATTGTTCACACCAAATAATTCTTAGTGTGCTGAAGATCTAAGTGTAATAAAGAAAACTCGAATATTTTTAGAAGATAAATACAGGAGAACAATTTTTGAGTTCAGAATGGAAAACTATTTCTTAAACAAGACATAAAATATAAAAATTTTAAAAGTTAAAAAATTTAAACTATCAAAATTGAAAACATCTGTGTATCAAACAAAAGCAATGTGAGACAGTAAAGATAAGCTACATCAAGGAAGAAGGAAAGTATAATGCCTATAACTGACAATAGATATTATTTAGAATATGAAAAGAACCCCTGTGAATATAAAGAGAAATATAAGTCACTTTGCAGTAAAATAAGTAAAAGATATGAAAAAAATTCTAAAAGGGAATGTCTAATAAACACAAGAAAAGCTATCCAACTGATTTCAAATTTAAAAAACAAATGAAAATATAAGCTGCCATATTACAGTTGTCAACATAATAAAAATGAAGTCTGACAATACCAAGTGTTGGTGGGGATGGGGTGCAAAGACAAATCCTAATGTCAATCATGCATACATTGACATAAACACTTGGAAGAACAACTTGTCAGTAGATAATACATTTAAAGGTGCTCATATGCTAAGATCCAGCAATTCCTTTCCTGAACATTTCTAGAGAAATTTTCACATTATGTGTAGAAGGACCTTGTTTGGGAGTGTTACACATTCTTTGCATTATTGATACAAAAATTAATTGGAGTCCACCTACTGTGGTCCTTGAACAACGAATGGATGAGCTGTGTTAGCAAGTTTAAGCAGTGACAATGAAGGAATGTGAGTTACATCTGTCAACCTAAATATAGCTCACAAACCCACATGTTGACTTTGAAAAGAGCAAATTGAAAAAAAAAATCTCTTTATTCGCTGCTTCAAAACTTGCAAACATTTTAATGCTTTAGAGACCTAGACATACATAGAGAAAGCATAAATTCATAAAAAAGGTGAATGCTGAACTGAGGAAAGTGCTTATCTCTGAGGAAAGAGGAAGGGAAAGGAAGCGAACAAGGACATAGGGAGCTTCAGCTGTATTTGTGGCATCTCATTTCATTAGTGGGTGAAATTAACATGGGTTTTTAAAAAGATTATTTCTATCATCATCAAAAATCTAAAATCTTTCATCATAACATTTTGCTACAGTAAAATTAAAAATATTTTATTGCCTTTACAATTTGTTGAACTTTTGCTTAAACAAAAATTTAGAAGTGCCATAAGAAGCCCACTTGTATATTTAATCTGTGCCTGACATCTTTACAATAAAATATATTTAACAAAAGAAAAAATGAAAAAAAATAAAGAGAAGACTAATTTTCTCCCTCTGAAATAGAAGTAGCACTAACAATGTATCAGCTAATATTAGGAATGAGGGTGGTGCCGAAGAAATGTAAAGGGTGTAGTTTGGAGATTAGTACGTGTAATATAGCAACCCCTTCTTAAGAAAACCAACTGCCCTTCACATGTTTCTTTTTGTTTTTTGTTTGGTTGTTTTCCCTCCAGACATTTTAGTTGTAGACATCTCATCTGGGCCAGGCTCGGTGGCTCAGCCTGTAATCACAGCACTTTGGGATGCTGAGGCAAATGGATTGCCTGAGCCTGGAGGTTCGAGACCTGCCTGGCCAACTTGGCGAGACCTCTTCTCTACAATAAAACAAACAAACAAAATCAGCCGGGCATGGTAGCACGCTCCTGTAGTTCTGGCTACTTGGAAGGCTGAGGCAGAAGGATCGCTGGAGCCCAGCAGGTCGAGGCTGCAGTGGCTGGGAGAGTGCCACCGCACTCCAGTCTGGGCGACAGAGTGAGACTCCAACTCAAAAAAAATAAAAAGACATCTCATCTGGGTATGCTGTTTCCAATGAAATGCAAGACACTGTGGATTAGGGAAAAGTTTAAACTTAAAAAAAGAAAGCTTTCCCCCGTTATTATATAATTTTTCCATTAAAAAATGATTTGAAATGTTAACAAAAATCTTAGAAACTTAAAGGTTAGAGAGTATATTCAGGTCACTACATTTTTTTTTTTCCTTATTACTTATATTTTACATGGAAGTGTTAACCTTTTAAAAGGTATAGAGGAGATAATTAGGTGATACTTAATTATCTGTTTCTTTAAGAAATATATTGCTGGATTGAAGCCTATTCTGGCTGCCAACACTTGCTAAAATTGCTAGAAGGACATCTTGCTTCACAATGTCTGGCTCTAATTTGAGATAAAATAATGCATCTAACTATGCCGTCATCTATAATTCATGGCCACTCACAAATGTAGTTCATTGAAACCTCGCCCACGCACACACCTCTGTCACTTCAGGAAGCAAGATTCATTGTACCTTTCTTTCTGTTTTTATCTAAATTATTGTGTTAACTGTATAGAGAATTTGAACAGTAAATTATTTTCAATAAACACATAATAAAAGTCTGACTTGACAATATACTTTTAATGAGATGGTCCTGCATTTAATTTTTTTTTTTTTTTCATTTTTAGAACGTGAGTACAAAAAACACAAAATGTTTTTGGCGGTTTCTCTAAGTCCTTGAAATGTTATGTGTTTGGTAGGACTGCGAAAAAACTCACTAGCTTTGCTCTCTTGACCTACTAATTCAACTCCATCAGCCTTGCTAAGAAACAGTGACAACTTACAACCTGTTAACGAGGCAGAGCTTGAGTCCTGTTTTCTTACCGGACTATTCTAGTGTTACACTGACAACTTGGATCAGCAATCTGACAGGTTTGAATCAATTTGTCCTAGTATCCCTGAGTTTTTATTTGATTTAAATAGATACTTCTGGGGGGGGGGGGGGAGACTTGTTTAGAAACTTAAAAACTCAAACTTCAGCATAAATAAAAAGGCTTTGTCATCTAGGTGCTCTGACATACTAATGGTTTAAAACCTGGCAATTAATTTTTAAAAAATAATTTCATCTCTATGCTAAAGGAAAAATAATAAATTCTCAGCTTTTATTTCTTTGGCTTATTTTTCAGTTATTAAAAACCAGTAAGTTCTGCCTTTAAAAACTTTTCCCTAGAATTATCTAAGGCACAATCTTAAACTTATTTACTAAGAAGAACTTTAAAGATAACCCTAGGAAAAAATTGGGGGGGTTACAAAGTAAGTGGGGAATTAGTGTATAAAAATATCATTATAAATTATTGAAAATATATATTTTTAATTCATCAGAGATTTCTTTGAAGACAATTCTCTGTCTTGAAAGGTTCCCTTTCAAAATGCAAATTAACACAATTATCTTAGTTGAAAACATATTTAGGAGGTATGCAATCAAAATAATAAATCAGTTAAATAAAGCCGGCATGTGCAATCACATTTGGTAAGTGAATAATTTCTAATGAGAAACTTTAAAGAATATGTTTTGCATACTTTTAAGAGAGGAGTGCATTTTCTAAGAGTCAGTACTGCTCATCAGTTTGGATTTAATTTTACTTTTCTGATCCAGACCAATAAGCTAGTAAGTAAGTGTGGAGGAAACTCAAATATAAAAGCATGGATAGTTTTAAAATTTTCAGTCATTTTATGTTAATTCCACATTGCTAAATAAAGAAAAAAGTTGACTATTTTTATGGACCTGGTTACTGACTTAATCAACTCCAACTCAAATTTTAATTATAACCAGTTTTTTGGGGGTCTGTGATAAGGTTGGGTTTTTTTTCCATGTTGTTGGTCTTTGAGCTCCTTTATATATTTAAAAATAAAATGCATCTTCATAAATCATTAAGTCTTAGCATCCAGGAAAATATTTTGTGTATAAAAAAGAGAATTTATGGTTTGCTGATGTTGCATTTCTTTTCTGCTAAAACATACAAATTAGCAGAAATAATCCAAGAAAGAGAAAGAAAAATTCAAATGCCAAATTGAGTTAATTAAGAAAGGTGAAATTAATTGTGCTAAGTAATGGATACTATAAGAACATTTTAACTATAATAAAGTTTTTAATAATTCGCCTATGTAAATTCACTCTGATATTTATTAAGGTATTTTAGGATGATTCTCCCTTTCTTGCGTTACAGTATTTTTAATAATTTAATACTGCAACTTCACTGATTAAAAGCTAAATCATTCAAGCTAAAGATAGACTATCTTTAATGAGTGCTGTGGCAGAAATATGTGTCCATTTTCAAATGAATCACTGGGAAATTATTGAGGGTAAAATAAAAAGCCAAAAGCATGTAAGTATCTAGTTGCAGAATTTAAGTTAGGTTAAACACAAAACACTGCATTATGGCCAGGAGGATGGTGATCTGTCCTACCTAAGGAAGGAGTTCGGAGAGTGGTCACAACTATAGCAATTTATCCCCAAGTGGACATTATGCCAAAACAACTGGTCATGGGGTCAGAAATGCTTCTGAAGAGAGAGGGCGGAAATTGCCAGTCCTTATCCATGGCCCACAGGAAGAACAATGTCCATCATGTTGGTAAGTCAATCCAGTTCTTGTAATAAATATTAGTTTGTTGAATTTCAGAGTAGTTTATGTTTATTTAATAATGCTCTATGCTCACAGGGTGAAACATTTAGTACTATTTAAAATAAATGGAAAATAATCATTGGTATAGAAAATTAATTTTTGCAGTTCTCCAATTTCATTTTCTTTTCTTGCAGCAATAACACTTAACATGACATCTACACTCATAATAGAATTAGCAGTGTACAATACAGTATTGTTAATTATAGAGACGATGTTGTACAGCAGATCTCTTGAACTTATTCATCTTGTGTTATTGAGCAATTATGCCCATTGTAGAGGTCTACAGTTTCTGAGTTAATATGCCAGCACATACAATGGGAAAAACTGGGCACTTAATTCAATTTAAAATCTTCTGTACCCAAGGAACAGCAATAATTTCGATTGTGTTTTCCTTTGATATTGTTCTAAATCATAACTTATTCGAGTACTTATCTGCCATATATATCCAGAAAAGAAATATTACTTTAATAGGTCCAAAATTCAACAGTTACACACAATTATTGATAGCTCAAAACACATTTTCACGATTTACAATGTAATATTAAATAATTATTATTTTCAAAGATAAAGTTTTAAATTGGTAAAATCAACTACTTAATTGTACTTTGTTCTTGGTTATTGTTTAATGGAGAAACAGCACATACATTAGAAGAGCATGTAGATATGGAAAAAAAATTATTGAAAGGAATGTGACATTGAACGTGATGTTGGGAGCTTTCTCAGAACTTTTACTGATTGATTGATTGATTGATTACGAGAGTCTCACTCTGTCTCCCTGGCTGGAGGGCAGTGACACGCTCACGGCCACCGCAGCCTTGATCTGCTAGACTCAGGCAATCCTTTCATCTCAACCTTCCAAGTAGCTGGAACCACAGGCATGCACCACCATTCCTAGCTAATTTTTTTTTATTTTTTATTGTAGAGTTTAGGTCTCACCATGTTGCTCAGGCTGGTTTCAAACCCCTGGGCTCAGGCAATTCTTTCACTTCTGCATCCCAAAGTGCTGGGATTAGAGTCATGAGCCATTGCAACCAGCCACATTATTTATTCATGTCATGATTCTTATAATAGAAATAATAATTCATAACATTTATTGGAAATTTATTTTCCTATTTGCTTGCCAGAATACTTTATGTTCACTTATTAGATGCACAGAACTCTGTCGGGCCAGGAAAGCCCATTTTTCAGAGCAGATAACTGTGATTTAGACTTTTAAATAATATTCTCAATGTCAGGCATTGAACTCGGGTGTGTCTGTTTTCAGGATAAGGGTGTCCTCTACATCCTTATTCTGAACTTTGTCTTGTATCCAAACTACATAAAATCTCAGGGATTCCCTTTCTTTTATTTCAGCAAATCAATAGATGGTTAGTCATGGTCTTAGTCTTTCTTTGTAATACAAATAAACAACGATAAACAAACAAACAAAAAGCAAGCAAGAGAGTAACATTTATTTCTATAGAAGTATGAAGAAAAAGTTTATTTAAGTAGAGGTTAAAAAACATAAAAATCTAGATCAAGAGCTAGTTTGAATGAACAGGGTGTTAATGTTAGACAACAAAAAATGGTAAACATTAATGAGGCAAAAATAAGGAAAGAAACTTTTCTGATGTTTCTTCATGTGATGGTTTTATAGACTAATATATATATGAATTTAAAAGGAAATGAGGTAGAGTGGGCATATTGGAAGGTCAAAGAGATCGACCAGGCAAAACAAATTTGGTGTCGAAAAATCATGGTGTAGATGTGCAATCAACCATGTGGATACACCAATTTTTTTTTATTCCAGTGATGTCATGCATTTTGCTGGTTTCCCAGCCTTGTTCCCTTTCATTCCATATGGTTGTGGTCCCTTTGTCCTTACATACAAACCTAGACATAGCCTACTGGTTGGAACTTTTCCATAAGTCATAAAAGGTGTACTAATTTTATTTTGCTGCTGTAAAAAACCACCTCAAATTTAGTGGTCTAAAGCAACATACACATTTCTTCAATGTATTATTGTATAGTTCTGTGTGTCAGAAATTTGATGCAGGTCTCACTGAGCAAGAATCAGGTGTCCAGCAGGATTGCCTTCCTTTCTGTGGTGCTGGGAGAGAAGCTATTTTCAAGCCTGGCTCCTTTTCTTCCATCTTCAAAGCCAGCAATGACTAGCTGAGCCCTTCTCATACTGCCTCACTCTAACTTCTTTTATAGTCACATCTCCCTCTAATTCTCTTCTTTCTCTCATTTTTAAGGACTCCTGTGATGATGTGAGGCCCACCTAAAAAATTCAGGATAATCTCCTATCTCAAGATCCTAAAATTTAATCACATCTTCAAAACTCCTTTTTTGTGTTGGAAAAATACTCAAAAATTCTGGAAATTGGGACATAGACATCTTAGGAAGAGGGAGGAACTTCCTGCCTAACACAAAGGGTTTAACATTCTTAGGTCAAAATACAGGTAACTCAGCAGTGGCAAACTGTTTGCTTATCCAGCTTTAATTTTTTTTTTTTTTTTTGGTCTAATTAAAGTCTGAAAATCTCTTAGACTCTAAGATGCCTGCCTCATACTCCAAAAATGGAACAGGCTAACTATCCTAAATCTGAAATCCAAAATTCGAAATCTCCAAAGTCCAAAACTTTCAGAACACTGCTATGATGCTATGAATGGAAAATTCCACACCGAATCTTAGATGACAAGATGTAGCCAGAACTTTGTTTCATGCACCAATTGTTAAAAATATTATCTAAGATCACTTTCAGGCCATGTAGATAAGGTATATATGAAACACAAATGAATTTCATATTTTGACTTGGGTCCTTCCCCCAGGATATTTCATTATGTATATTCAAATATTCCAAAAGCAGAAAAAAATTATGAAATCCAAAATACTTCTGGTCCCAAGCATTACAGATAAATAATACTCAACCTATCTTTAGATTTTTAATTTACTATTGGTGCTTGATTACCTTCTTATTTTCCTCATCTAAAGGAAGAAAACACCAAAGATTTATTGAGCATCTACTTTGCAAAATAATAAGTGCCTTACATATGTTATCTTATTTAATCTTTACTTAAGTATTCTCCCCCTCCCCTCCTCCCAGGGAATCATGTTGCACAACTCCAAGGATGTCATTCTCATAGAATGTAACACTGTTGCCCTTTTATTACCACTTTTTGCCTGTAGATGTTCAGGAGGTGGTAGATCCCAAGGTTAGCAAGTTAAAGTGCTTGGATTCAAGTCTAGATCCCTCTGTCTCCAAAGCCTATTGGTTCAGGTCAAGTTTCTTGGCTAAAAGATTCTGATATGGAAATTTGCTTGCAAGAATTTTATTGAGATTAGTACCAGTGAGGGAGTGAAAGAACCTGGATTGAGAGTAGTTGAATTGCAATAAAATCTAAAAACACACACACACACACACAAAACCCTCAACTGATTCCATGGGGCACTCTAGAACTGGAATGGCTTTTGACAGTAATTCTTGAAGCAAAGGGGCCATGTCTATCTTCTTCTCAGTAGCCAGTCAAAGATTGTGAGCTGCTCCTTAGGAGAAGCTGTGACTTCAGACAAGGAGGCTCTTCTCTGCCCAGCAGATGTTCACTGTCAACATTTTCAGCAGTTGGGAAGATTGAGTACTTGAGTCTTCAAGGGAGGGGATCTGGGAGCATCACCAAAGCAACCACTACATCGTGCCCTTCCCATGTGTGCTTATTACAATTCTTTCCACTCATTGTGCTTGACTTTCATCCCTAGGTTTCTAGGTCTTCATATTTCCTCATTATTCCTAGGTGATACATCTGGAGTATGTTACTCAAGATTTACAAAGAAGATTCTGGGAAGCTTGAATAACAGAAAGAAGGAGGAGGGATAGAAAGAAAAGCGTGAAGTGAGGGAAACAGAGACAATAAACTGAGAACTAAAATAAAGCTAAATAAACCAGAACTAAGGCAGACAGTGGAGGCTGATGTGGAAACTATATTCTCCTTCTTGGGAATATGGTTAATGGATTGACTGAGATAGATCAATTTCTTTCTATAAATTTTGAAAAGTCGTTGCAAGCCAGGAAGTCTGGTGGGTAGAATTCAAGCCAGAGGCCATGAAGAGAAACTGATAGTATCTATTCAGAAAGACAAAACCAAACTATAGGAAATAGACATAGGGTAACAAATGAGAAACAGAGAAAAGGGTTGGAAATAGCTTGGGCCTGAATCAATTTAGGAATATATCATGGAACAGTAAGGATATTTGGGAAACAATGCTACAGACATTAGATGTTTCCAGCCCTTTTTTTGTTTTGTTTTGTTTTTGCTGGAAAGGAGGGGTGATGGTACTTGAATAACTGGCTCTAGGAAGAGCTATGTCTGCTCTTCATTACTGTTCATTCTTTAAGTTGCATTAATTCTTACTCAAGTTGACAAAGGCAACCATTAATCAGGGTGATAGAGTAACAGCACAGACAGAAAGTCATACAAGAAAATCTTTCTGATTTGACAGTAGCAATTTCTGTAATTTTCAGTGAGAAACCAATAATTGTAAGGAATTTTGTAAGTCAGGAATTTTGCCTATATAGATGACTTGAAGTCTATTTTTATCAACAGAAATGAAAATATGTAAATATTAGAAGAGAGACATCATTGTTTTTATATTTGTGGGCAAGCATGTTCATTTGCCAGAGAAGCGTATTTGGCATAGCCTTTCATAGCTAACAAATGTCAAGACATTGCAAAACATAATTAAAAATATCACATATAAGTGTGGATGTAAGATCTCAATAATGACATGATCTTCTATATCCTAGCTACACTATATGTTCACACGGCTTTCCCATTATTACATGTGAGGGTTTTCTTGCTTTAGTCTAATCTTCGTGAGAAATCTTATATAAATAAATGTGATGTCTTTCAGTAATTTGTTAATTTAATAGTAATATAGATATAACTTAATTTTATTATTGAATTAAGTGCGGACTCCTTTAAGATATCATCAGAAAGTTTGCTAACTACTTAATGACTTACCACCATAAAATTAAATTAATAATAATTACAGATAAAGATATCCATTAAGGCACCTAGAACATCCCCTTAAATAAAGTAAACATAGTGTTATTTTTTATTTTTCATTTATTTTATTTTTTTATTTTTTGAGCTGGAATCTTACTCCGTCGCCCAGACTGGAGTGCAGTGGCTGCTCCTGGTCCACCGCAGCCTCGACCTGCTGGGCTCTGGCAAGCCTTCCGCCTCGGCCCTCCAAGTAGCTGGAACTACAGGCGCGCGCTACCACGCCCGGCTAATTTTTGATTTATTGTAGAGATGAGGTCTCGCCAGTTCCCAGGTGGGTCTCAAACCTGCGGGCTCAGGCAGTCCACTCACCTCAGCCTCCCAAAGCGCGGGATTACAGGCTGAGCCACCAAGCCCGGCTAACACAGTGTTATTTGATGATAATTATAAAGTCTATTATGTAAGAGCTACTAAATTGTTCCTTTGCTTTATGAAATGGTGTGAGAGCTAAAGTAATCTAAATTTCTGAACATTTTCATTAGCACAGTTTATGCCTACACTAAATATTAGGTTGATAAAATTAAATTGCTAATATTAAAAAAAAAACACCTGAAAGAGTAGAAAATGTGTTTCAAAGGAATATTACAGGCCTTAATATTACAATTTAATGTTATGGCAAACTAGTGATACATAGACATGTGAGGCAGATTCTTATATAGCTGTACTATGCTATAAATACTAAAGATAAATATTGTTTTCATCAAATAATAGAGAGCTTCTCTGGCACATGGAAATGTGCCAATAGAATCACTCAGGAAGGTGAAAGAAATAATATGTATGACACATAGATATCTGAATAAAGTCACCTGACTGTTAACTCCAATATATAAATATTCAACCAATAAATCAATTTATATAGTATTTATCTAAAGTGAAGCTTTAGAGGCAACTTAACATTGGACATAATTGAACAGACATTTACTGAATCAATGTGTTAGAGATTTGACGCAGGGTTTTCTGTAAATTATTTGTCATATAGATTTGAAATTTCAGATACTAACACTATGTATATAGCTTCCAATGACTTTTTCTTGGATAAAATTTATGGACCAACAGCACATGGAAGCCAACTTTGAATTTGAATTCAAATGTCACTGAAAATAATAGTAAGTTAGCAGATTGCAATTTATATCTCAATAGCCAGTGAACTATATTAATGGTACAAAAACATAGACATAAGTCACATGAATCTAAAAAAAATAACAAAAAATTTAACATGTTATTAGCCAAACTAGACGTAGAACTATGATTTGAAATACTTTTAAAGACTCATTTTGTAACATGATCTAAAGGCAAGTATCTTGGTCCAAGTTTGACTTTCTTTTGCTCAAAAAGGTATCATTGGTGTGTGGAAGTGCAAGCAAGCCATTACCCATGTGTCAGGGCCAAAAATGGGCCACAGAAAACACTGCATACTTTAATAGCAACAAAACCAACAAATTTCCTGTGAAAGAATGTAACTAAAAAGTCTAGAAAGAGCAAAGAATCAATAAAAACAATGATTTCTCAAGTAAAGCCACACCAGCACCTGTTAAAACTAGTAAGCTTGTAGGAATTTTCCCAGAATAGATTTTTGTAAGCATTCTAGAACCAATCATAAAGCAGAAAGGACTCAGGGTCAAGAGGAGATCAGACTCTTCAGATATGTCACAGGGACTGAACATCTAAAAGTGATTATAAATGTCTTAGCTCGGATAAATGTCTTAGCTCGGGGTGCTATATTAAGTTACCATGGACTGGGTGGCTTAAATAATATTTATTTCTCATAATTCTGGAGATTGGGATCAAGGTGCCTACAGATTTGTTTCTGGTGAGGGCCCTCTTTCTGGTTTACAGATGTGTAACTTCTCCTTGTATCCTCACATGACACAGAACAGAGAAAGAGAGAGAGCAAGTTTCTCTTGTCTCTTCTTTGTTTTTTAATTTTTTGAATTGGAGTCTCACTCCATTGTCCAGACTGGAGTGCAGTGACTGGGCTCCGGTGATCGTTCCCCCTCAGCCTTCCAAGTAGCTGGAACTACAGGTGCGCACTACCATGCCCGGCTAATTTTTTGATTTATTGTAGAAATGAGGTCTTGCCAAGTTGCCCAGGAGGGTCTCGAACCGTGGGCTCAGGCAGTCTTCTCACCTCACCCTCCCAAAGCGCGGGTTTACACAGAGCCGGGCTTGTCTCTTCTTTTTTTTTTTTTTTTTTGAGTTGGAGTCTCACTCTGTCACCCAGACTGGAGTGCAGTGGCCACTCCTGGCCACCACAGCCTCGACCTACTGGGCTCCGTCGATCCTTCCACCCCAGCCTTTGGAGTTGCCGGAATTACAGGCACGCGCTACCATGCCCAGCTGATTTTTTTTTTTTTTTTGATTTATTGTAGAGATGAGGTCTTGCCAAGTTGGCCAGGTGGGTCTCGAACCCACGGGGTCCGGCAATCCACTCACCTCAGTCTCCCAAGGCGCGGGATTACAGGCTGAGCCACCACGGAGCCCAGCTTAATAGGGGCACTAATTAATTCATGAGAGCTCCATCTTCACAACCTAATTCTCTCACAAAGGCTCCACCTACTGGTACTGTCACATTGGGAATTTCAATATGTAGATTTTGAAGAGAAACATTCAGTTTATAAACATAAATGAATATCATATTTTCAGTAACAAAAAAGATTATGTTTCTTCTTTCAAAGTAGAATTTTCTTTTTTCAAAATATTCTCTGGTTGATAATCTATAAGGGACTCTGGTTACAGAGTTTAATTTCTATATTATTCTATTCCCGTATTTTTAACCCACTGATTTTAATGTAAAAAATATAAATGGTAAAATTTGTTCAGGTAAAAAATTATATTCTTTGTATTACAAAGAGTCTTTAGTAAAATAGGGATACGGGAAATCTTCTCTGCTCTTTTCAACTTGTTTCCTTGGCATCTCAGTGAGTGTAAGTCCTTTGTTCTCAGGGCTTGCCATAAGCTGAATTAGTAAGTGCCAAAATTAAAATGGGGGGGTGTACAATGTTGTACAATACAATGAAAACACATATATTTAAAGTTTCATTTGTATGCCTGTTTCCATCCTAAGAAGCTTTTTGTTCGCTAGGAAAAATATCCTGCTATCATACACTAGCATTTTTAACTCACCTCCATGGTCCAAGAAGTGCTTATTTCATTGAACAGCAATAATAAAAAAATAAGCTAGTGTAAGCTCCATTCTGTAATTCAGGAAAACAAATGGAGGAAAAGAAAGAGAGAGAAAAATGTCAGGCTAAGAAGACCAAAATATTGCTATGAACAGAAAGAAATCATACTGTCTTATGTCATGAACCTTCCACTTCCTCATACCTTCAAGAAACCTCAACACAAAAGAACAAAGCAAAATTTTAATATCTCAGAAGGCACAGTGAGATAAAGATAAAACCCAGGCTAGGTGTGATTCAGAAAGATAAATATAAACAGTTTCAGAAGTGGAAGTCAAAATAGGAGCAGTAGAAAAGTCATTGATGAAAGTAATAAGACTTAGAGAACAGAATTGATAAAGTTAAATGAATGAAAATGAAAACCATAATGAAATAAGATTGTAAAGAAAATGACATATAGAAGGCAGAAAAATTTATAAAGCATAAAGCCTAGAACAGTGCCTAGCATACAATAGACATTAAATAATTGCCTGTCATTTCTGATTGCCAATTGAAAAATGAATGAACCATCAATACAAAATGGATTCACTGGTAGAAACAAGCTCTATAAGTAGAAAATTTAAAAATATATACAAAGACACAATTTAAGAAAACTTTTTAGAAATTATTGTAGACATGAATCTGCATTTTCTTGGGGCCAAATATGTTCTAACACATCTTGAAGTGGAATGACCAACAATAAAACATATTATAGTACATTAAGCAAATCTGAAATATAGTAAAAAGAATTCTTATAGTATCTGTGCAAAAAAATTTCAAATTGTCCATAAAGACAAAATTTCTGAATCACTTGAGTCTTCTCACGGAGAGCATTTGATTTTAGAAGATAGTAGGAATATTACCGATAGAATTCATTCATATGTAAAAGGTGAACTTCAAAATGTATCTCCAGCCAAATCATAATAATGCAAAACATTATTGGACATGCTACAATGAAAGGACTGGACATTGCATACAATTAATTTAGCTGTAGGCTTACAGTTAAACAAATTCTTATGAAGTTTTATAAGCATTGTTTATAAAACAAAATGAAAATATAAACACATAGAAACTGAAAGATTAATAGATTTAATTTAAAGCAATGAATAGGAGCATAAATGCATTTGACCCATAAATGGTTATATATAAAATGAATATACTGTATGCTTAATTATTTCATTTTGATCTTAGTTAAAATTTTAATTTAATTTAATTTAAATCATAAGCAATTCAGAAAGTGTACACACAGAGACTTCAAGAAGATTCTTCAAACAAGTGTTTGTGAGAAACCAGAGCATAAGCTCATTTATCTGTCTCATCCAGCTACATTTAATCAAGCTTTATTTGACAATGCCTACTATTTATTATCTTCAGGGAAATACCTAAGAATGGGATCTATGATGTCAAGATTCACTCAAACATGCATAATAAAATAATTATCAGGGACAACTTATTAGAAACAGCAATATGGTCATCCATTTCTGTCAACATTGTCTTAGCAATTTTATGATATTGTGATCGTTTTTATTTTTCATAAAATAAAGATGTGAAAAATGTGAATTATTCAAATTGAACAATCAGGTAGAAATAAAACACTATAAAACTTAAAAAGGAGGCCGGGCTCAGTGGCTCAGCCTGTAATCCCAGCACTTTTGGAGGCTGAGGCGAGTGCACTGCCTAGCCCGTGGGATCAAGACCAGCCCGGGTAACTTGGTGAGACCTAGTCTCTACAATAAATCCAAAAAAAAAAAAATAGCCGGGCTTGATAGCATGCACCTGTAGTTCCGGCTACTTGGAAGGCTGAAGCAGAAGGATCTCTGGAGCCCAGCAGGTTGACTCTGGGGTGGCCGTGAGTGTGCCACTGCACTCCAGCCTGAGCAACAGAGTGAGATTCCAACTAAAAAAACAAAAAAACAAAAAAAACAAAAAAACCTTAAAAAGGAAACAAATGCAAGTTAGTTGAAATTTGAAATATGAAAATTTTTCAAATAAATAGAATAAGGAAATGGCTTAAATAGTTTAATTTAGAAAGACTCAAATAAAACATTTTAGTGGTGTAAGAATTATTTAGTTTATTGCAAGTACTGAATTTATACATTTTTCCTGACTTGTTTCAAAATATTATTTTTTAAAAAAACCATTAAATTTTAACTGATTACACAAAATACCAATGATGAAAAAAATGGTTTTAGAGATATGACTGTCCTTAGTAACTAAAAATAGTATTACCACAATGAAACTTCTTAATACAGAGTTAGTTGAAGTAAGTACACAGATTCAGTAAACTTGAAGTTCAAGGCCCAACAATCAGTATATTAATCTGTTAAGTAGTTTATCTTTTCTGGACTCATAACTTTAGCATGGTTGCCTGGGATACTTCATCAACAAGTCTTAGGTCTGGGTAGGGCAGAGAAGAAGTAGAGTAAGGCGAAAGGTGTTTTAGTCTAGTCACTTTACAAAGGCTTGTTATTTCCAGCTCTATCCCTTAAATATGTTGGTGCCTGTTTTCTTGTGCAGTGAAGCCATTCCATCCATTTATGCATTCATTCAACAAGTATCTAGTCTCTCACTGCAGGGCAAACACACATGAATGTTACGTCCTCACAAATGTTAACATAATAAAGCATAAGGTTTTGATTCCATGGGTATCACATGCAAAGTGCATAACTTCAAGTCACTCAGCTTAATTTACAGGTTTCCAAATCCAATCTTATTCTTTATGCAAAAAAGAAAAAAACAACAAATGTTCAATTTGAGGAGTTTGCATCATCAGTAGTAGACAGAAGAAACACCTTCTTCTATGCTATAGGTAATTTAGGTCATGCAGTTTATAAAACTTTAGATTGACTGTACATGAACCAACCTGTGGTATATTCTTTTTAAAAGCAACTCTTCCATTTTCTATTAATTCATGTAACTATTAGCTACAGTCACAATAGTGACTTAAACCTTGATTTAAAAATACAATAGTTTGAGGTTAATTAGAGAGAAGCTGAATAGTTATAGTATTTCCTTTCAAACTATTGCCAAAAAAATTGAATGAAAGTATTTTGTTTTTAGTTGGTTTGAGTTGACTTTGAGGAGAATGGAATGTAACTGTTATACTACTGGATTACTGACTTCAAGTGATCTAAAATGTTCATTTTTGTGTATGCTGATATGAGACTGCACTGATTAGGCACCAAAGAAGATCCTATTAATCATCTTTAATGCAAGTCTAATTACAAGATAATGTCAATGACATA
>CAUYQG010108775.1:0-19613 GCA_963574415.1 Tarsius wallacei
AGAAGAAACTGAGACCCTAAATAGACCCAAAACAATCATGGAAATTTGATTATGTCATAAGTAAACTACCTACAAAACAAAGCCCTGGACCAGATGGCTTTCCAGCAGAATTCTACAAAACATACAAGGAGAAAGTGGCACCAATCCTATTGAAAATATTCCAGGCGATTGAGAAAAATGGAACTCTCCCCAAACATTTTATGAAGCTAATATCACATTGATTTCCAAGTCAGGTAAAGACCCAACAAAGAAAAAGAACTACAGACCAATGTCTTTGATGAACATAGTTACTACAATTCTCAAAAAGATCCTAGCAAAACAGATTCAACAGCACATCTCAGAAATCATCCACCACAACCAAGTAGACTTCATCCCCAGGATGCAAGTTTGGTTCAACATTCTTAAGACCATAAACATAATTAAATACATCAACAGATGTAAAAACAAAAACCACATGATTATATCATTAGATGCAGAAAAAGCTTTTTATAAAATCCAGCACCCCCTTCTTGATAAAAACCCTTGAACCTCTAGGCATAGGTGGAACATACTCCAAAATAGTAATAGTCATCTATGAAAAAACCAAGCCAGCATACTTCTAAACAGACAAAATCTGGAGCAAGACCAGGGTGCTCACTCTCACTCCTCCTGTTCAACATACATTTGGAAGCCTAACTAGAGCAATCAGAGAAGAGAAGGTGATCAAGGGTATCCAAATAGGAAAAATGGAAGTCAAGTTATCTCTCTTTGTAGATGACATGATTATATGTCTTGAAAACCCAAGAAAATCTGCCAAAACCTCCTTGCATAGATAAAGTATTTGGCAAATTCTCAGGGTATAAAATAAATGTGCAAAAGACAATCGCATTTCTATCCATCAAAAATAAACAAACAGAAACCCAAATAAAAAGCACAATTCCAGACACAATAGCCATAAAAAAATGAAATATCTTGGCATCTTGCATACGAAAGACCTTTACAATGATGATTACAAAACACTGCTCAAAGAAATCAAAGATGACACAAACAAGTGGAAAAATATTCCATGCCCATGGATTGGAAAAATCAGCAATTGTTAAGTTGCTCATTCTACCTGAGGCTATCTACAGATTTAATGCATTACCCATCAAATTACCATCAACATTCTTCTCAGACCTAGAAAAAACAATACAGGAATTCATATGGAAATATAAATGATCATAAATAGCCAAAACAATCTTCAGCAAAAAAAGAGAAAAAAAAAAAAAAGCGGGAGACATCAGACTCCCAGACTTTAAACTTTATTATAAAGGTACAATTATCAAAATAGCCTGGTTTGGGTACAAGAACAGGCATATAGACCAATGAAATAGAATTAAGATTCCAGAAGCAAAACCTCAACTTCTCAACCAACTCATCTTTGATAAAGTGTCCACCATCTAGCACTAAGAAGACAAAAACCTATTCAGCAAATGGTGCTGGAAAAACTGGCTGACCACATGCAGAAAGTTGAAACAGGATCCCTTCCTATCCCCATACACAAAAATTTACTCTAAATGGACCACAGACCTAAATGTAAAACTTCTAACGGTAAGAACCTTAGAAAATGCAGGAGACACTCTTGTGGAAGATGGGACTGGCAACCAATCAAAACCCAAAGTCCCCAAGTAGCCAGGCCATAAGAGATAAGATAGATATGTGGGACCTCGTTAAACTGACATGCTTCTGCAAAATCAAAGAAGCCATCAAGAGAGCAGGGAGACAGCCTATAGACTGGGAAAAAAAAATATTTGCCCACTCAATGTCTGACAAAGGCCTAACATCAAGGATCTACAAGGAACTCAAATGTGTTGAAAAGAAAAAAAACAAACAGCCCCATTACAAAGTGGCCTGAAGATATGAATAGACACTTCTCAAAAAAAGACATATGAGCAGTCAACAGATACATGAAAAAGTGTACAGCCTCACTAGTTATCAAGGAGATGCAAATTAAAACTACACTGAGATACCACCTAACTCTAGTCAGAATGGCCATCATCAATAATTCAAAAAATAACAGATGCTGGAGAGGATGTGGTGAATGGGAACACTTCTGTCCTGTTGGTGGAATTGTAAATTAGTACTAGCTCTGTGGAAATCAGTGTGGCTATTTCTACAAGTTCTAAAAATTGACATTCCATATGAACCCACAATTCCCCTACTAGGAATATTCTCAGAAGAACCCAGGTCACTCTATGAAAAAGATATCTGCACATGTGTATTTATTGCAGCATTATTCACAATAGCAAAAACATGGAACCAACTGTGTTGCCCATCAAAAGAGGATTGGATTTTTAAAATGTGGTACATATACACATTGGAATATTATGCAGTCATAAAGAAGAACAAAATCATGAACTTCACAGCAACCTGGATGTAATTAGAGTTTATATTACTGAGTGGTGTCTCACAGAAACAAAGAACTGAGTATCACATGTTCTCCCTCATAAGTGAACCTTGAACAACTACTGTATTACTGTAAGAAAAGGATTGAAAGTGGTAGGAAACTGTGTAGGTGTGTGTGTGCATATGTGTGTGTGATATTAAAAGCCAATGGCCATATGAAACGAAATTGATCATCAAAGGGAAGAATTTTTTTTTTAATTGTGATATTGAGGGGTACAAGTGAGGATTGACTACATATGTAGGCTGCAGGCAGGTGAAGTTTGGGCTTCTCACTAACCCTCCTCCTGGTAATGAACCAAGAACCTTTATGTTTTCACAACCCCCTCTTCTCCTTCCCTCCCTCCTCCAGTAGTGCCCAGTGACTACTGATTCTTCCCTTATACTAATATGACTAATGTCCAAGGCCTACTCATGAGTAAGAACATGCAGTATTCAGATCTCAGTTTCTGTGATAGTTCACTTAGTATGACGGTCTCCAATTCCATCCAATTTTCTGCAAAGTCCATGATTTTGTTACTCCATCATGTGTATGTAGTACATTTTCTTCATCCAGTCCACTTTCAGTGGGCAGTAGGGTTGGTTCTATGTTTTTGCTATTGTGAATAGTGTGGCAATAAACATGTGTATGCAGGTGTCTTTTTTGTAGAATGAGTTATGTTCTTCCAGGTATATTCCCAGGAGAGGGATTGCTGAATCATATGGAAGGTCAATTTTTAGTTCCTTTAGGAATTGCCACACTGCTTTTGATAGAGCTTGAAATAGCTTGCATTCTCACCAACAGTGTAGCAAAGCGTTCCCTTTTCTTTGCACCTGTGCCAGCATCTGTAGTTTCTTGACTTATTAATGTAATCATCCTTACCAGAGTTAGGTGGTATTGGTATCTTATTTTAGTTTTAATTTGTGTTTCTCTGATGATTAGTAAGGTTAAGCATTTTTTTAATGTGTCTGCTGACTGCTTGTATGTCATCCTTTGAGAAGTGTCTGTTCATGCCCTTTGCCCACTTTTTAATGGAGTTGTTTGATTTTTCCTTTCACTTCATTTGAGTTCCTTGTAGATCCTAGATGTTAGACCTTTGTCAGATGCATAATATGCCAATGTTTTTTTCCCATTCTGTGGGTTTTCTCTTTACTCTCCTAATGGTTTCTTTTACCATGCAAAAGCTTTTCAGATTCATGAGGTTCCACTTGTCTATGTGAGCTTTTATGACATTTGCTTTTGGGGACTTGGTCAAGAATTCATTGCCTACTGCGACGTGCACAAGGTTGTTTCCTAGGTTTTCTTTTATTTAATGGTTTAATATGATAAGTATTTATCCTTTTAAAATTATGTCTTCAACTATTACTTTCCCCTAATTTCTATCATTTACTGTAACTTGTTGTTACAGAGAAGCCTTTTTTTTGGCTTTGCTTTGTTTTTCAAATCCAAATCCTAGGCCATGATATATTCTTTTTCTTCTACCTTCGAAGCAGGTGGCTTAGAACACTTTCATTGACTCATTTCTTTTAGTGTCTGGACTTCATCTGGGAGTCTCAGCTCCGATATTTTATGCTACGTGAGCCCACATCTTTCCATCTTGTCCCAGCGCTGTCCTTAAAACCCAATTCCCTTGGTTAGGAAAATCATCAAAGACCCCAGGATAGCTGTAGTTTTGAATAATCACTTGTATTTCCATCTGCTTCCTATGTTGGGCCCCTTGTGACTTCTATCACTTTCTTATTAACTTGGTTATAAAAAGATGTTTGTTATATAGTTTTAAATTGAAGTGATAGTCACATAACATAAAAATTAATCATTCTGAAGTGTACAATTTGGTGGCTTTTAATAGATCACAATGTTAGGCAACCTCATTTACTTCCAAAACATTTTCATCATCCCAACAGGAAACCCTGCATGCATTTACCCCTACTCAGCCCCTGGTAACCACCATTCTATGTTCTGTCTTTATGGATTTACTTATTTTGAAGATTTCATATAAAATATGTGACCTTTTGTATCTGGCCTTTTTCACTCAGCATAATGTGATGTTTGTTATATTTTATCTAGAGTTTTTAGCTATTTTGTATTGGGAGAATTTTCAGAACATTTAGTATTTCATGTTGCTGGAAATAGAAGTCCTATATCTGATTATTACTTAATGATACCATGAGTAGGAAATTAAGGGACTTTATTGAAAATCCCATTTGACTGATATATATCACTCAGAGTTCCAAAACTTTCATTCAGGGCTTTATTAGTATTTTTAGCATGAGAATAAGATAATTTTCTTCAAAATTTGGTCAATAATTCCCCCCAAACAGTGGGCATTCAAAATATAAATTCACTTTATTCACATTTTTGAATCCCATACTAAATTTCATTTCGCAAATTGTCAGGAAAAAAGAAATTTTGTTAAAAGGCTCTGACTTTGCTATAGGAAAAAATAATTTCTTGAATCAGGAGAAATAGAGTGAGTGTTACATAGAAGAATATATTACTTATCTTTCTCATAAGGATAAATTCTTATGAGTTTCCTAATATTAGTTGGAAGTAGCAATTGTTTCTCAAAATGATGAAATAATGTCTCTAGTATAGGATAACCAGAAGTAAACAATATAGAACCTACATGGCTTAGTAGAATAATATTAGATGTGTGAATTTTCAGAGGGGTTTTGAGCTGATTGAACACAGTATTTATTTATTGAGCGGAGTTGTCTCTCAATAATGACCCCAGATTTCCAAGGATCTTTCCACTTTTTCTTCTACCAACACTGTAGATGCAGAAGTGTACATTAAAAGCAATCATCCCTGTAATTAACCAGTAATTATTTGCCTTTCATTGTCAAGTGCACTTATTTCAACAAGGAAACCTAACTGAGCTTGACCCAGGAACATTGAAGTCTGAAACTTTGAAGTGTGTATGATCTTAATGGATATAGACCATCATTTGCCTTTTCATCATCCAGTATTCCTGTCTGACAGCACTTTTATTCATCTTTGAGACAAATTCCTCAAATGTGCAGGCTTTATTTGCTCAGACTGCCTCTTATTTGTCTCAGTTGGATAAGAAAAGAATTACAATAGAGACTTTTTAGGCATCTACTTCACCTGGAACAGAGTGCTTTCACCTAGAACAGTGGTTCTCAGCAGGGGGTGATTTTGCCTCCCCAGATGACATTTGGCAATATCTGGACATTTTTGCTTGTGACAAACAAATGGAGCGGGGAGTGCTACTGGTATCTAGGGGTGTCTTAGTCGGTTTGTGCTGCTATAACAAAATACCTGAGACTGGGTAATTTATAAAGAACAAAAATTTATTTCCCAGTTCTGTAGGCTTTAAAGTCCAAGATCAAGGCAGGTTCAGTGTATGGTGAGAGCCTTCTTGCTTTGTCCTCACATGACAGAAGAGGCAAATTCTGTGTCCTCAACTTGGCAGAAGGGAGAAGGACAAAGAAGGAGACAAACACTGTGTGAAACCTCTTTCATAAAGGCCTTAATCCCATTTACAAAGGAGGAGCCCTCATGACCTAATTACTTTCTAAAATCCCTACTTCTTAATACTATTGCATTGGAGGTTAAGTTTCAACATAATTTTTGGAAGGACCCAAACATTCAAACCATAAAAACTGTGAGTGGAGACTGAGATGCTGCTAGTCTCCCATAAAAACTGTGAGTGGAGACTGAGATGCTGCTAGTCTCCCATAACAAGGAATCATCATGCCCAAATGTCAATTGTGCTAGGGTTGAGAAGCCCTGTTCTACCCTGAAACAATTGTAGAATTTAAATTTTGTTCCTTCTTGGTCCTAGATGGCTTTAAATAACTTAAAAAAATCCTTTTAAGCCTGCCAGGCCAGAGTGTATGCTTTCAACATTAACACATTCATATGAAAATATTGAGGACCTAATATTTGGTCTCTTAGTTTTCATTTTCTAGTTCAAGAAACTTAACACTTATACTCTAGCTGAATGTTTCTCAAAATATAGTTCTTAGGTCACTAGTAGGTGACAAAGACTCCTTTGAAGAGGTATAAACTGACCTGAAAATGTACATCAGTCTTCACATCAGTCACATCTATCTTTCTAGGAGTATCACATGTAATTCTGTAAATGTTTCATTTAATTTTGTTTCATTAGTTCTTTTTTCTTTTTTTGAGATGGGGTCTCACTCTGCCAGGCTGGAGTGCAGTGGCACAATCATAGCTCACTGTAACTTTGAACTCTTGGCCTCAAGTAAACCTCCTGCCTCGCCCATTAGTTCTTTTTTTCTACTAGAAAGTGCAATGAGTAGAGGAATCTTTTGCTCTAAATCTTTCTCAGTCAGAAAATGTACCGAGGACCAGTTTGTACCAAGAAACTTTGCTTTGTAACAGCTCCTCTTGCCCAGCCTCCTGCCAAAATGGGTATGTCTATTCCTCCTATTTGCTGTCTATACAGATCTTGATTTTCCTTCAAGACTCACTTCAAGTCTTCTCACACTGCGTGATGTATTCATTTATTTGTTCATTTATTAAATGCATTGATGATCTATTAAACACCACTGCCACTATGCTAAGGGCTGGGTACATTGTAAAAGCCCAAAACACAGAGTTCCTTGAGTAGCTCATTGTCTATTGGAGGAATTCTGACTTCTGGTACCACTTTCCTTTTCCTGTACCCCATAATTTAATATTTGATCATATTGTGCTATTTGATACTTTGAAATTGACTCCTATATGCTGATCTCTCCTCCTAAAACAAAACAAAATATTTTTGGGACTGGGTTGCCAGATAAAATGCAGAACATCTAGTTAAATTTGAATTTCAGATAGACAACAAATAATTTTTTAGTATAAGTATGTTGCATGGGGCAATTTTATTTTAAACATTTATTCATTACTTATCAGTGGTTCTTATTTAACTGGACATTTTATGTTTTTATCTGCTAGATCTGACAACCCTGTTGAGGGCAAAGGCTTTCTATTATTTTTCTTATGTCTCCAGGGACATGTGACACAGCTGGATGTACAGTCAGCACCCAATAAGCAATTAGTTATCTTGTTTCTTTAAGGTAGTTATAAAGTGAAAATATTCTTCTTCCAAAGGTAGAAACAGTCAGTAATTCTAGTTCATACGCACATCATTGTGATCTGAAGTAAAAAGCAGGCTTTCAGGAAATAGTGGAGTTTAGGATATAACTTCTAAATACCAAATTAGGAGAGGACAGAATTCAGGCCCTAGGGTTGTTTTTGGTGCTGTTTGTGAAAAGATAGAATAGATGAGTTGTATTTTAGTCCTTTACATTCCAAACCTGAGTTTCTTTCTTTCTTTTTTTTTTTTTGAGTTGGAGTCTCACTCCGTCACCCAGACTGGAATGCAGTGGCACGCTCCCGGCCACCGCAGCCTCGACCTGCTAGGCTCTGGCGATCCTTCCGCCTCAGCCTTCCAAGTAGCTGGAACTACAGGCATGCGCTACCATGCCTGGCTAATTTTTGATTTATTGTAGAGATGAGGTCTCGCCAAGTTGCCTGGGCGGGTTTCGAACCCGCGGGTTCAGGCAATCCACTCACCTCGGCCTCCCAAAGTGCTGGGATTACAGGCTGAGCCACCGAGCCTGGCTAAACCTGAGTTTCACATAGGATGTTGGTATATTGGTAATGTAAGGAAACAACTTGTTCTAATCTCAATTATTTGGACAATTAATCATGGAAATTTTGCCTCAAATAGTATTTTTTTAATCTATCACGTTGAGATAAATGAACATTATTCTATTTCTTTTTAAAAAAATTTTAAAGATATGGGGTACAATTCAGGATTAGGTATATAAGTGGTCATCATACAGGTAAAGTTTGGGCCTCCCTTTGGTCTCCACTTCACCTGGCATTATTCTATTTCTACAGGAAACATTATGAAAATTCCTGGGACTACCCTAAAATCTCATCACTTGAAATGACTTCATTTGAATGCCGAGAAATCACAAACAGTCATTATGAAATAGCACCACACCTGAGCCCAGAAGGTCAATCTCTACTTGCAACACCAACTATGAGTAATGCTTTTTGGAGCTTGAAAATGTTCTACTACTTGGAATTTGCCAGTAATTCTCTCACATATAGAAGGGTACTACACAAACAGGAGCTACACTCACGCAAAATCCTCTGACGATTTCACAATATTTGAGGTTTTTTTAAATACTTGATTTTCACAGCCAAGAGTCCTGGGGTCTAATCCTGGCTATATAAATGGGTTGTAGATAACAGGAGGAAATTTCGGAGACGGTATTATTTCCTGTGCCTATTTACAGCCTTCTGAATGTTCCATTGCCTCGCTGTTATGACCTGCTTGTTGCTCATCTTGCTGTTTGCCTCCAAGGCTTTAGGGAGGTGACAGAGGGGCGTGTACACCAGATGGTTCCAAAGGTCTTTTCCAGCTCTGTGGCTCACATCATCAGTCCTCTTAAGGGTGAAATGTATTAACTTCTCATCTGTCTAGAAGAGGTAGAAAGATTTATTTGTATTTGTTCTAGGTAATATCCAGGTGGAGAACAAAGACACTGAATGATTTACTAGAGTAAAAAAATGGAAAAACACTTTTATTTAGATGACAGAAAATCCTCTATTACCCAACCTAGTTGCACACATTTATTACTAATTTTCAAATCATTTTGAGCATAATAAAAAGTGCTTAATAAAATGATAGTCAACATACTTTCTAAACATTTTATTCTGGAAATTTTCATAAATGCACACAAGTAGAAAGAATCATAAATAAATCCCTTATGCACCTCTTATCCAATTTCAACATTTCCATTAAAAAAGAAACAGTATCATATTCAAATATATAATGAAATAAAAGGCTTCATTCACAACAGAAAAAAATAAATAAAAGAAAATATTGAGTCATAAAATTAACAAAGTATACCCAAAACCTCTATAAGGAAAATTATAAAAGTTTGCAACTACATAAAGTTATATTTGAATAAGTGAATAAACATTCCATGTTCTTGGATAAAGTGTCAACATCAATTAATTCTATAAATTTAACATGATCCCAATAATATCATCCATTGGCCACCTCTGGGGATTGCCTCAGCTGCTGAGAGCCGCTTCACCTTCCCCAGGCAGCCCATATCACATCAGATGTTGGATTGAGGCCTAGCCCCTGCTCTAAGAGGGGTCAAATCTAAGGGACCAGTCCAATCCCAGGGCTCCCTGCAGAGTCAGCTGAAACTTCCATTGGAAATGTATCACAATTCAACTTCTTCTTCAACGTCCTGCTCCCCCCCGCCTTTTCCTTCTGTAGGCATGGATCCTGAGAGCACTCCCTAGTTTACCTCCTGCTTGCTTCCCAGGTGATCTAGACTATGACGTAGTTTCTAGGATTTTGGTTGATCTGCGAGCACAGAATCCTCATTTCTATAAGAGTAGACGCATTACCCTCAGACATGCTCTAACTTCCTGTAGTGTCTCTAACTTGCCCTCTCCCATAGAATATTTTCCTTCCTTTGTTCATGTGGATACCTGGTCAAAAAACAAACAAACAAACAAACAAACAAGCAAAAACATGATGATGCATCTTCTAAGAGGTCCTATTCCAAAAGTCATACTCAAAGTCCATGATCTTGGCTATACCCCCACAGACAAATGGGTTTCAGTGGGAAGTTCTAAACACTTAAATTCTGTAACATGTATATATACAGTCATCCATGGCTTAACAATGGGGATACATCCTGAGAAATGTATCATTAGACTATTTCATTGTTGTGTGAACCTCATAGAGTGTACTTTACGGAAACCTAGATGGTATAGCCTACTACACACCTAGGCTGTATGGTCTAGCCTATAACTCCTAAGATACAAACCAGCACAGCGTGTGACTATACTGAATACTGTAGGTGACTGTAACACAATGGTACGTATTTGTGTCTCAAAACATATGCAAATGTAGAAAAGATACAGTAAAATACAGTATAAAAGATAAAACATGATCACTCATAAGCACATCCTGAACATTTACCGTAATACTATAAGAAAGGGATTGGCAGTAGTGGGATACTGACAGGGGAGGTGGGAACACCATCAATAAGGGTACCTGATCTCAAACCAGGCGAAATGGGGATCAAAGAGAGACCTAAACTTTACCTGTACGATGACCACTTGTATATCTAATCCTGAATTGTACTCCATATCTTTAAAATAGAATAAAAAAATTTTTAAAAGGGACACTTGTATAGAGCGCTTACCATGAATGGAGCGTGCAGGACTGAAAGTTGCTCTGGATGAGTCAGTGAGTGAGTGGTAAGTGAATGTGAAGGCTTAGGACATTACTGTACACTATCATAGATTTTATAAAAAACTATACACTTAGGCTACACTAAATTGTTTTAAAAAATAAAGTAATTGTGCTCCAACATTATAACAGTTATGCTCTCTTGGAAGTAGGAATTTTTCAGCTCCATTATAATCTTATATAACCACCCTCAGATATGTGGTTTGTCATTGATCAAAATGTCATTATATGGCTTGTGACTATATAGGTCATTATAATATATATCAATTTATACATTACATAGTATATTTCAGAGGTACACTCAGATTTTGTTTTTCTTTTTGTAATACATCTCAGGGTTTTGCAGTATATTGCCCATACTCTGCTTCACTTATTTTTACAGTTGTCCATAGTTTAACCCCCAAGAGTCACAACATCCATAGTGAAGAATAATTTTTTTTCCCAAACACTGAGAGATTTTGCCTCCTGACAGGAACCCATCCTGACACCATTTGTTTGTTCTACAATTTAATTCAATCCTGACACCATCTTACCTGGAGTTAGCATCAGACCACACAAGTTAAAAGCTCAGTCTCACAAGACTACTCCCAATTCAGATGCCAACTGCAAATCTGGGCTACTTGTATTTTGAGGAATTGGCTATAAACTGGGGGTTCCCATGACACCATTTTCAGGTTTAATAATTTGCTGGAATGGCTCACAGAACTCAGGAAGTTACTTTACTTCCATTTCTGATTTATTATAAAGGATAAAAATGAGCAGTCCAGATGAAGAGGTACGTAGGGTGAGATCTGGAAGGGTCCCAAGTGCAGGAGCTTCTGACCTGGTGTAATCGGTGTGCTTTGTGGATACGCTCATTAATTCAGAAGCTCTCTGAAGCCTGTTGTTTAGGGGCTTTTATGAAGGTTGTATTACATAAACAAGACTGATTAAATTTTTGACCATTGATGGTGACTTTAGTCTCCAGTTCCTTTCTTCCCTCTCTGGTTGGAGGATGAGGCTGACGTTTCTAAGCTTCTAATCAAAGCTTGGCCTTTCTGGTGACCAGCCCTCATCTTGAAGCTATCTAGGGGCCTGCCAAGAGTCACCTAAATAGAACAAAATATGTTCCTATCACACTTAATCACCCACGAAATTCCAAGGGTTTTAGGAGCTCTTTGCCAGGATCAGGGGAGAAACACCAAGTATCTTTCTTATTACACCACAAACACTTTGTTTCAACCATTTCATATAATTGACTCTATATTACTAAGAAGAGTTCAAATTAACTCAAGTACTAACAATGAGCATCATTTTATAATGTATGACCCTTGAAGCCAGGAATATTTCTTATTACAATAGCCATCTATAAGACAAGCTACTTCTCTGATTACCATATTTACCAGACTCTTGATTGCAATTGTCATCTGGAATTGACATGACATAAATATCCATTTATAATAAAAACATGGAGAGATTATTTAACTTAAGGCTGTATAAACGTAAGCAAATAGTTGATTCTGTATCAGTGAACTTAACTATGAAATTAGAATTATATAAAGCAGAAAAATTCACCGAAAATAATGATTCAACAACAAATAATTAGTATCAGGACTCAAATATTCCCCCTTTCCCTTCCCCTTCCCTTTTTCCTTTCTCCTTCCCTTCCCTCCCCTCTCCTCCCCTTTCCTTTTTTCCTCCCTTCCTTCGCTGCTTCCTTCCTTCTTTTCATTCTTTCTAGAAAGGGTCTCAGTCACCCAGGCTGGAGTACAGTGTCACAATTATTGCTCACTGTAACCTGAAACACCTGGGCTCAGGCAATCCTCCTGTCTCAGTCTCTTGAGTAGCTGGGACTACAGGTGTGCATCACCGTGCCTGGCTAATTAAAAAAAATTTTTTTGTAGAGATGGGGTCTTGCAATGTTGCCCAGGCTGGTCTTGAACTCCTGGCCTCAAGCAATCTTACTTCCTCGGCTTCCCAAAGCCCTGGGATTACAGGCATGAGCCACCGACTGGCATCTAATATTAATTTTTAATTTTTTTAAATGACAATAATTGGTGAAAGCCCTTAACCCAAAGTTCTTGGGAATGTTTACTCTGATTTTTTCTCCACTGTGAATAGAATGCTTTGCTATTTGCCCTTCCTCTGTGTTCCATGCAGTTCTTTGTTAATACATCTCCCTTTGTTTAGGACTCTGATTTGCAAAAATATTCTTAATCTTGACATCGGTCATTGTAAAAAATTCACTCTGGGTACAGACTGTTTAGTACCTATAATGCGAATAAGGTCTTTTTTTCCTTAAACATGTTTGGGTTGAGCTCTATCTTTCTGAAGACTTGTAGCTTGGTGTCTCTTCCTGACTCCTTATGCTCTTGGGCCAGCTCCTTCATATTGTGCTCCTGTGTTCCCTGTCATGTCCATGCTATGGCAATGAAGTCACAGAGGAAAGAGCCATACTCTGGTTCTTTGGGCAGGAAGAGTCATTTTTCTGTTCATCTCAACCTTGTCTCTATAAACCAGCTCTATGCATCCACATAACTGTGAGTTGTGAATATCCACCTGTGATTTGACTTGTTCCTTGCCAACTCTACTTTGAACTAATACCTGACCATTCCCATGGTCCTGGGATAAGCCTTTCCTTTGACATCTTAAACCATCCTATGGACTTTTGAGTTGAACCTAGATTCTATAGCCCATCTTCCCATGAAGGGCCTTAAGGTGGATTGAAGCTGTGTTCCCCTAACTCTTAAGCTGCTTGAGGATATGTGACTCCCCCCTAAGCAAGTTCTTGGGTCCAAAAGTAAGGTCTTGGATCATTGAAGTGTCCCCTGCTGCCTTCTTATTGTCCCCAAGGAAGAGATTTTGACGTTTTCAGATTAGGCTCCAAGCTGATGATGAATACTCCACTGAGCAGAACCAGGGGCCCTATAACACTTTCAATTTAACATTATTAAAGAGCTGTCCTGGCTGCAATGACTGACCCTTTCATCATTTTATCCCTCAATATATGTTTTAAAAAGATGAACAGAGTGGTTAGGGGGAAAAAACTGGCAAGCTCTAAAGAACTAATTTTAAAACAAATTTTCTATCCCCTGTCAAGTTTCCAGCATTAAAAAAAGCAAAATGTACAGCTTAGATAATATCTGGTTAACTCTGTTCTACACAGCCTACTTCTTTATTGAAACCTCTTGTGGTATTATGAGACTCACTGAAATATCCGTTAATGAAAAACTGGACAGTAAGAAAGAAGTAATAAGGGCATTTTATCTCTTTGGCAGTCTTCTAATAAAAAAAATGAAAGAAAAGTAAGTTCATTTTAATTGATGAAAGAAACATGAATTTCATCAAGTTGAAAGGCAAACACAGCCAGGGGAAACAGCCTTCCTCTGCACTTCTCGGGTAAAGGTGTCACACCATTGGAACATGAATTAGGTGTATTGAAATGGTCAGTTTTCATATTTAGCTTTCCCAGGCTTAGCATAATTTCTTATTTATAATGGCATATTTCTCATGAGGAGCACAATGCCTAACACAGAGTTGGTGCTCAATAAATTATTCTTGAATGGATGAATAAAAGACAATGCATTATCCCTTCCTGCAGGAATTTATTATCTAGTTGGAAGGAGAAGACACAAATATACACAAAAATAAGTGATGCTTTCTATCATTTTATTGATTGTTAATCATCCATTGTTATCATCTGATTATTCACTGTTATTGTGGTATTTGCAGTAAGTCCTAGATGTGGTCAAAGATTTTCTTTCTACACTGGCCTGTGTCTGTTTCTTCCACTGTCCAGCCTCAGGCTTCCCTCCCAGTTTAGCACTTGCTGGTCACTCTGCCTGGACGATGATTAACCCCTATTCATCCTTTAAGTCCCACTTGAAATGTCATTTCCTCCAGAAAGTCCCCCGTGATTGCCTGGGCTAAGTCCTCTGGCCCTGTTGTATGTTCCAGGGCAACATTCAGAATTTCACACCATCACTCTTCCTGGATGTCTTCCTTGATGGAGCATGAGCCCCATGAAGGCAGGAACAGCCTCTATCTTGTTCATCTCTTCCTTAGGACTCAACATAGCAGATGTTCAATAAATGCTGATATAATGAACAGAAACCTTATTAGGACTGTCTTGATATAGGGAAGAGGCACTACAGCATGGAACTGGTCCTTGAACTGATGGGGAGATGGAAGCCTGGAGTGTGCTCAAGGTGTGTGGTCCATGGACCAGCAGCACTGGCATCACTGGAGCTCATTAAGAATTTGCCTTCTCAGACTTTCACCCCAGACCTGGGGGATTTGTATGCGTGTTCAAGTTTGAGAAACACTGCTTTTCATCTGGTCACGCAATGCAGAGAAAGAAGACAGACCTTGGGGATTATCCCATCTGAGAGACTGAGGGCCCAGAAGGCTGATTGCCTGCATGTGGGAACAAGGGGTAACCTCAGAGAACCTCTAAAAGCTCCTGTTTTTTTTTCTCCTATGACCAAGGTCTGAGTTCTAATTAAACCCATTTTTAAAAAACTTCATCGAGCACAAGGTAATGGATTACCTTTGTTTGGGGAAATTGCTGTTTGCTGCTGCATTTTCTCCAGGCACCATGGTGTTGTGGTTCTTCTCCTGGTCTCGTCTCCATTTGGGACATAAAGAAAGGATAGTCAGTCTGTCTTGGACTCAAATTCTTAAATGCCCAGATCCCTGGCTGAGTTTTCTTGCTTGAACCAAGCAATAGAGATCCCAAACAGATCTTACAAGGATCTAGTCTTAGTCCATTTTGTGCTGCCATAGCAGACTACCTGAGACTGGGTAATTTATATTGAACAAATTTACTGGCTCTTGATTTTGGAGGCTGGGAAGTCCAAGACTGAGGAGCCAGCATCTGGTAAGGACCTTCTTGACACATCATCCCGTAATGAAAGGGCACTGAAGAGCGTGAGAGCAAAAGGTCAAAAGGTCACAGCCTCAAGCCCTTTTTAGAGAGGCGTTACTCCATTCACTAGGGTGGAGCCCTCAGGACCTAAACACCTCCCATTCGGCCCCACCTCCCAACACTGTTGCATGGGCATTGAGTTTCCAATAAAGTTTCCAACTTTGGGGGACACATTCAAACCACGGCAGATTCTCTCCATCCATCTTACCTCACCTGACATGTGATCCATAGCCAAGGAACCCACAATTTCAGGACCCTGTGGGCAGAAGTGGACCAGCTAGGGCATGACAAGAAAGAGGCCAGAAGAGGCAATCTGTTGGGTGAGGCAACTTCACTCTGCAGTGGGGACAAGAGGTAGGGCTCAAGGTTCAGGCACAGGGAATGGTTGTTTTATGCCAAAGCAGGGGAGATGGACATTTCTAGAATCTAAGTTAGAACTGGACCAAGATTTTTCCTTCCACCAGTAACTTCTCAGTCACAGAAGTATCTAAACCATCTAGTCTGAGGACAGCAGAAGCTCAGGATATCTTGGTAGCAGGTGGATACAGGGGAGCGGGATGGAATGAGGCAGAGGTTTGCTTCAGGTTCTCATTAATTCACCAGACCTGGAGCTCTGTTAGCCTGAACAGAAACACCTCACCCAATGATTTCTTGAAAAGCCCCCCTACCTTGCTTCTTCTCACTTTTAGTTTTCAAAGGTGGCTTTCCTATTGCTTGGAAAAAAATAAACCTCTGTTTTTACTTGGAGCCACCTCAGCTTGGACACATCTAATCTTGCTGAATCACCCCTATGTTCAGTTAAACCAGGCTCTCCAGGTCTGCATCCCAGGGTCACATAAATAACTCAGCTTGCTGCTTCAGGGGGCTCAGAATCCCACCCTGTCCATGGAAGTCCTCCTCCGTGCTGCCATCAGCCTCCTGGGGTCTGACATCAACACATTTCACCGCTGATGCACTGGCTTGCTCAATGTGCAGTTGACTGTTTTGATCACTTGCAAGAATGGGAAAACTTAAGTCTCTAGGTGTTGCATTTCCATATTAGGGAGGAGCCTTTCTGACTTAATTACCCACAGGAATGGAGAAAGAACTGCTACTTGGAAGGAGGGCAAGGTGGTTGGGAGTCCCACACAAGAATATGCAAGAAATGGGAATACTGTGTGGTGGATCAAAGTGCATCTCATAATCTTCCTGGCTTTTTGTTTTCTTTCTGACTTTTTATCTTACATTGGCCACTTACTAACAACTTTGTCTCACTTTTCTCATCTGTAAAATGGGTTGTTGTAAAAATGAACGGGAGTCATGCATAAAGCGCTTTGTACCTTAAAAGCACCCAGTGAATGTCTGTTGTTTATTATTAGTGCCACTCTGAGGAGTAATTGAAGGAAGACACCCCAATCTGTCATCCTCCCAGTCCCCAAACTCAATAGCGCACTAGGGAGACTGAGGGGAAACCACCATGCCGAAGGCCAGGAGGTGGTGGCCCCGCGTCGGGACTCTTAGAGGCTCGAGGTGACCTCTCTGCCCCAGCGCCCGCCCTCCTCAGGCCTGGGCGGCAGAGCTGAGGGCGGGGGCGGTGGCCGGTCGCTCCACCCGGCCTGCGCGTCGGCGGGCGGGCGGAGCTGAGCGTCCCGGCGCCGGGGGCCGGTAATATAGCGGCTCGCCGAGGCGCTAGAGCGCGGCGGCAGCGCGCGGCGGGCGGGCAGGCTGGCAGGCGGGCGGGGGCCGAGGGCCAGAAGCCGGAGCAGCGGGCACCAGGGCTGCCTGGAGCCGGGCCAGCGCCATGAGCAGCAAATGCGACGTGGTCGTGGTGGGGGGCGGCATCTCAGGTCAGTCGTGGCTGCGCGCCCTCCTTCTTCGCGCGCTCGGACAGGTGGCCACCCGGGGAAGGCGCGCGGGGCTGCCGTGGGGCGGGGGCCGACCCTGAAGCCCCGCTCCGTGCACCAGCGGGGCTCTAGCGGGTCCCAAGCGCGGCGCATTGATCTCTTCCTCTGGGCGAAGATTTGGGGAGTCCCCAGACAGAAGAAGGGAGTTGGAAGCCTGTTAAAGGTCTGAGGCAGACTTTGAACTTCTCCGGAAAGTTGCCAGGCCTTTGCTGGCTAGAATTTTCAAAACCAGGAGAAAGGGAGTGGTTAAGTGGGAAACGTCTCCTGGGGGATGGCGCAAAGGTCAGTCATTTGCTCCAACTGAACCTGGACACGCTGCACCCTCGCTAAAAGCAGGCACACACCACAGTGTATTGTTATCTTGGCAGCGAAGAAACGAACTTGAACAGAAGGAAGAGGTTGGACCTGGCCAATCCAGACCTCACTGATTCCCTATGGCTCCGTGATTGTCATAGCTCTATCTATCTGAGGCTACAGGGCCTTCTTGGCAAATGCCTCTTCTTCTCCTATCCCTCCCCGCCCCCACCCCACCCCAACTGCGGGGTGGCCAAGCTGCTACTTGACTCTCTGGTACAGCTCATATTTGGCAAGAGTGAGGACAGAGACTATCATCTCAGCCAAAGAGGGCTGTGCACGCAGTAGGGGCCCCGAAAAACAGAAGCCAGAAGGAGAGGGATAGGGTTTTCAGAGGAACTCACCCTTTGAGGAAGGTCAGGCAGATCATATGGGGTGGGAGTCAGTGAGAATAAGCTATGCTCTCAGCACGAAATGTTTAAGAGACCGCTAGGGGGTGCTTTGGCCCAACTCCCAGAGTCTCCTGGTGCTTGAGCAGTCATTAGGACACCCCCAAAACCCTGGATGTATTATCTAAGACTTGTCCTAACCAGTCTTCAAGTGCTTTCAGGCGTGGAGGTCGGTCTTGCTCCTTGAGAGGAGGACAGGGCAGAGTTCAGACCCTCCTGTGGCTGGAGAGAAAACCAAGGCACTGGGTGTTGGTTGCTGACCCTGGTTCTGTGCTCCTGCCTCTCCACTCTAGCCCCCTTGCCCTTTGGGATAGATCTCATATATGTCTAGCTGTTCCTGGTGAGCTCACCCATGCCAGGACCTGTACCTGGTGCTGCAGGTATATAGATGCATAATCACATTTTGAGATTGGCCAAGATTCAGTTTTCTTTCAGTATACTTTTAAAAATGTAGAGGCATGGTCATATTATGTTGCCCAGGCTGCTCTCAAACTCCTGGACTCAAGCAGTTGTCCCACCTTGGCCTTCCAAAATGCTGGGATTACAAGTGTGAATCACCACACTAGGCCTGTTTCAGTGTTTTTGACATCTTTCCTAGAGAAATTTGTACTTAAAGCATATCTACTTAGGTGTTTTAGAAAACTTTGCTAAGTGCCTTTTAATGCTGCTTTGCATAGCACCCCATCTTGCAGAATCTGAAATTTCTCTTTTCAGGCCATAAAGGCATTTCCTTACCCAAAGTATGCCTAATAGGTTCAGATTCTTCTATTTCCCCCCATTATTTTGTCCTTTTTGATCTCTATGTCAAACCTTCACATTCACTCAAATTACTCATGCTAGACTCATATGAGGTAGGTAGACAAGGCTTTAATTGTTTTTACAAGCAGTGGTGAACCTCTAACATTAATCCTCAAACTCTGATTGAAACAAGGAAGGGACTGATGAGGAAATCTGCCATTTCTCAAGAACATTGGGTGGAATAGGAATTGCTTTAAGAAACAAGAAAGCAAGATTCGACGGCCCAGCATTACTCAATTGCTATGGGTATAACACCAATTAGTCACAGTCAGATTGTGAAGGGCAAGTGAAACAATGTTTTTGAAATAGCTTTGGAAAGTCTGAAATATGGCACAAAGCCCCACAAAAGCTTTATTCATTTGCTTAGACAATAGGCATTAGGTGAGGCTGTGGTAGGGGTTTCAAAAATAAATCCTGTTGTTCTTGCCCTGCAAGACTTGTCTTTTCAGGAAGGGAGATGGAATAACCAAAAAAAGACAATACAGGGTAGAAGGTGGTACATGCCCCAGGGGCAATAGCCTTGTATAATTAATCTTTCATTCCCATTGGAAAAAAATGTTGGAGTGGAAGTAAATATTCATTGAACGAATGAATAATGAATGAATGAATGAACTCG
>CAUYQG010108777.1:0-30055 GCA_963574415.1 Tarsius wallacei
TAAAGAAACATGAGATTCTCTCTCCCTCCCTCCCTCCCTTCCCCTCTCTCTCTCTCTCTATCTCTCTCTTTCCTCCCCATCCCCCACACCCCCCACCTCCCCCCACCCCGCTCCATGCACACAAGTATTTTGTTATGGCAAACTGAACAGACTAATAAAATGGTCTTTACCAATTTAAAGAAGTCCCCTTCTATTCCTATTTTGCTACATTTTTTGAATTTTTAAAATTATAGATGGGTATTGAATTTTATCAAATGCTCTTTTTCTATCAGTTGAGATGATCATATGCTTTTTAACATGGCAAGTTACACTGCTTGATTATTTAAATGCTGAACCAGCATTGAATTCCTATGAAATTTTTTTAGCTGCAATGGTATATCATCCTTTATATATTTCCTATAGATCTTCGATTTGGGAGATTACACACACATACCACACAACACCATATACTACACACATACACCATGAACACACCACACACATTCCACTCCATATATTCAAACACCACACACATATCACACAACACACTTATACCACACACTACACCATATACACAACACACACATATCACACCATATACTCACACACATCACACATAAACACACACCACATGACACACTCATGCCATACGCACACACAGAGTTCTCAAACAGACATGATTTATGCTGGGTGCTGTCCAGGATATTCACCTGCCCCTAATCCCTAATTTGTTTGTCCATTATCATTCTCTCTCTCTCTCTCTCTCTCTCTCTCTCTCTCTCAATCTCTCTCTCTCTCTCTCAATTCAAGAAACCCAGTCTAAAGGATCAGAAGGGTAGAGGAAGTGCTCTTACATTGTAGGCAAATGTTCTGTTATTTCAAAAAGACATTATCTCCTTTCAATGATTGGCCTTGGCAAATCAAAAGCACTATGACTTTCAGGCTATTTTTTCTGCTTTGACTCAAAAATCTTGGTTTTTAAATTCAATGATGACTTCTGAAATGGAGGCTGGCTCTGACCTCCAATTCCTCAGTAGAAGACAGTGTTTACGCAGTGAGTGATGTGCAACACAGAAGCACACATCTTAGTGTTTGCAAGAGGGCGAGAAGGAAATCTAAGAGGGGAAACCCATAGGGCCTGGGGGGATATTAGCATATGCCTTAGCTTTCCTGCCCAGGACAATGCAGTCCATCTACCCACCAATCTTTCCATTCACTCACCCGTCCCCCATCTACTCTCCTATTCAACCACCCATCCACCCACCCACCCACCCATCCATCCATCCATCTGCCCATCCAACAACCTTCCATCCATGCACCCATCCAGTCTTCCATCCCTCCATTTATCATCCATTTACCTATTCACCCGTTCATCCACCTATTCATCAACCCACTCATCCATCATTCATTCACCCCTCCATCCACTCTTCCATCATTCTTCTATGCATTCTTCCATCTATCTAGCCATATACTCATTTATTTATCCATCCATGAACCCACCCATCCAATCATCCATGCACCCATTTATGCATTCACTCATCCATCCAACTATTCATCCTTCTATGCATCCATAAATCCATCTATCCATTCACCCATCCACCCCTCTACCCATTTATTCATCCATTCATTTATTCATTTATCCATCCATTCATCATCCATTGATTCATTTCATTCATGAATGGATTGAATTCATCTATCCATCCATTCATTCACTCACTCTTCTCTTTTATTCACCCTCCCATTCATCCACCCATCCATCTATTCATCCATCCAACAAACACATGTAAAATTTACTCTAATGATGTTTGGCAGTCTGGAGAAGGTAGGTAATTGTTACGGAGCTGCCTTCTAAGTATCATTCCTGGGTAGAATCAGTGTAAGTCAGGCTACTGTCCAGATTGTTGTCTGAGCTGAGCATAATTCCCCTGGCAGATACATCCCACTGGGTTGCATTTGTTTGGAAAAGCAGAGAATACCAGCAGGAAGATACTGCTGCCCCCAGAAAAGCCATGTCCCAGCAGCAAACCCTTATCTGGGAGTTTTCAGAAGCTCTTTTGTTGATGGAGATGGACACATAGCCCTGGGATAGCTGGAGCTTTCCCTGGCGATCCCCATGGCAACAGAAAAGCACAAACAGAAGCATCATTCTAAGCCAAGAGAGAATTCGTTTTAGAAATCACCATTATGTTTTCAGAGGTTGGGATGTTCTCCAATCGCTAAAGCGGAAGTGACTGCACACATTTAAACAATGTGTTTGTGATTCTCCTTTTCCAAGCGGAAAGCAAATGAGAGTTCAAAATAATTTACAAGTGGAAACTCGTAGCCTAAAAATATCAAGAGACATGTTCTGTGCTAAGGCCACGGCCTCATACATTTACTGCAATGCTGAGATAAAGTAGCCAGTGAGCACTTCATTTCCAGGGGATCGTCTGAAAATATCTATTTCAAATTGGAAAAAGCAGTTGGCCTTTCTCGCTTTGATACCAGAATAAGTGATGTGCTCGTGTTGTATACACTGATATACACCAACCTCCATCTAGCTGACGAGATAAGTGCCCACAACTCCCTCAACTCTCTAACACACTTCTCTGCATGCTGCAGCCAGATCCCCTCAGTGTGATTTGACCATTCAAGGAGAAAGTGCTCTGCAAACAGACACCCTCTCCTTTGGGACAACTGGGCAGGAGCAGAGCCTGAAGCAGAGCCAGCATCAAGCATGGAGCCTTGGCCTGTGACACAGTTTCTTCCCTCAGGGCAACACTCAAGGAGAGCTGAAAAAGAAGAATCTGATGGAAGATGGACTGGGAAGAATACAAACGACTCATGTTCATCCCAAGAAATGGAGGTAAGAGGAAGAAGGGCAGATAAGGGCAAACAGTTTAGTAGGGACTTATAGTGACCTCTCAGCCTGAGTTTCTTGAAGCTCAGGGGTTGAAGGACCCTTTGACAATCTGATTAGTGAGATGCAACTCCTTCCTGAAACAAGTCACATAACTTGATATTCACCTTCAGGGAGGTTCAGGGGGCTGGAGCTCCTGCCCAGAGCCCACCCACCTGGCAGGGTGAGCCTTGGGCATCAAGGCCTCGATCTGCTGCTCCAGAGCACAGCTGGAGGAGGAGACTCAGCCTTCCTACCCAAGTGGGTCATCACCCTCCATATCTCCTGATACTCCACACACCTGATGGCCTCATGGCAGGGCTGCCAGTTGGACTCAGGTCAGTTAGAAAGGGCTGCAGGCCCAGGGGGCTGAAGACTCTAGGCTCCTGCAGCCTAGGCCAGAATCTGTTAGCAATAGGAGAGTTCTAGCATAAAGGGCTCCATCTGTCCTGCCAGGATTCATGCCTGGCAGGCAAGGGACATCATTCACCGGAGGCCCCAGTGAACCTACAGAAGATACAGCCCAAGGCAGCAGAACATTCACTGCTAGAGGCCATGATCCAAGTCTTGCTGGGGCAACAGTTCCAGGGCTCGTGGTCACACCACCCTCATCTGCATCAGTGACCTGTGATCTGACAGCACTACTGCCCCGTCAATAAACAGGCAGCACACTAGGCCCAGAGAGGTTAGCACTGTGCCATGATCATGGCAGGCCATTTGGTTCTGAAACACGTGGGGTGACTCTTGCTGTCCCAGCCTGTTCAACTAATTCATGAGGGGCCAGCAGCCATGGGCACCAGAGGGGATGGGCACGTCTGTGCTTGGTATGGCCAGAGGCGGGCTGATCTGCTTGAACCCTGGCCACACCTCAATGTTCTGGTTTGTGAAATGAGTATGAGGATAGTAGTTCATCTCCCACAGGTTGATATGAGTCAAGTTAATCCTCCTGAAGAGCCCAGGAAACAGCTCATGCATCCTCAGGGATACTGAACAAATGCTGGTAATTATACTAACAATGCTCCCATCACCCCAGGGACCTTCCCACCATTCTATGGCCTCTCCAGCCCCCAACCGGACCCCTCCAGCCCCAACCAAGCTTCTTCAGCTCCTGATCAGCCCCTCCAACTGTAAGACTGGCCACTGTGCTTGCCAGTGGCCATGGAGCCACCTTTGCATGGCCCTGGGTTCAGTATAGAGCAGAGTTAGGAAATACATGGACAAAGAAGGATACCCTCTGTCACTGGCAGTGGTGACAGCCTCACTGGAACATGCCCCACTCTCCCCAACCCTACTCCTGTCTGCGCTTCCCAAGCTGGGGTTAGCATTGTTAGCAGGAAAGTCTGTGGCTTTCTGTTTAGTCACTAGGATGGAACCTTCACTTTGCCCAGGTAATGAATAGATCAACTCCAGGGGCATTGATTTATGTAGCACTCCACAGATGCCAGATCTTGTCACACCAGGGGAGGCCTCAGGGCCCATGAAGCTGGTGTGGTCAGACCCCAGGCAGCTGGGGATGTGCCATGTGTTCATTTACCCCCCACAGCTACTGTTGAGAGCCCCCGAGGGTCAGTGCTGTCCATGGGACAGGAGAGTGGGTGAGTGCCCTGTGCCAGGACACAGAGGAGAGGCAACCATTACGGGGCAGAAGGTCTGTTGAGTGTGACTGCAGTGAGATTACATGTGAGATAAAGGGCTCCAACTGTCCTGCCAGGATTCATGCCTAGCAGGCAGGGGACATCATCCACCAGAGGTCCCAGCAAGCCTGCAGAGGATACAGCCCAAGGCAGCAGAACACTCACTGCTAGAGGCCATGACCCAAGTCTTGCTGGGGCAACAGCTCCAGGGCTGTTCATGGAAGCATGACACAGTGACACAGAAAGTCTCAGCTGCCTCTGCAGACATCTAGGCTCTCCTGAGAGAGGTGAGGTTGAGCTTACACTGGGATCCCAGAGGAAAGAACCAAGACCAAGGTGTTTCCTGATTCACATTAGATGCTCACCACATATTTTCAGGACATATTAACAAACAAAGTCATTGCTTGTTGTTGCTTCCATAGAACTGGAAGAGATTTGGGTCCTTCCTACTCCAGGACTCTGATTCAAGGATGCTTTATCAGTCAGAGTTCTCCAGAGAAACAGAACCAATAGGATATACATGGGGAGGTGAATGATTTTAAGGAATTGGCTCACTTGATGAGGGGTCTGGCAAGTACAACACCTATAAGGCAGGCAGACTGAAAACTCAGGCAGGTTTCCATGTGGCAGTCTTCAGGAAGTATTTATGTCTTTTCAGGAAATCTTGGCTTTTGCTCTTAAAGTCTTCTGTCAATTGGATAAGACCTATCCACAAGATGGAGTTTCATCTGCTTATTCAAAGGCAGTGAATTATAAAGGTTACTCCCAGCTACAAAATACACTCACTGAAACATCTAGACTTGTTTGACCAAACAACAGGGTACCATGGCCCAGCCAAGTTGACACATAAAATGAACCATCACAGACACTATTTGCTTTCTCGTCTATCTCTCTTTTAGAAGGCTATTCATTTTCTGGTTCCAAATTCTTCCATGAGGATTGTTTGGAAAATGTGTTCTTTTTAAGACAATGATGCTTCTTAGGTTTTTGCCACTTTTGTTTTCCTTTCTAAGAATTGCAAACCATCTGTAAAATGGTGCATTTAAGAACTTTGCTAGGGCTTCTTAGTTGTCTACACCCACATATTTTATTCTTCTATCTTCTAAAACTCCACTAAAATAAGCAAAGAAATGCAGAGCTGCAAAAACCAATGATGATAGGTTTGAGTTTCAGTATTTCTAATTGGTTCTTTTTCATTTCTGCCTTATGGACACACAGAGATACTTTCAACTCTGTTTCCAACCGTTCTTTATCTTCATCTTTTCTTGGAGTGAAGCCATCTCCTGAGTATGAACACTATTGGGTTTCTTCCTGAGCATCGTTTTCCCCTCATGCATGCTGGAATCTGTTTTGCAAATTCTTCTTGAGTGGGGCTGAGGGAATCTCCTCCTCCTTCCTTTCTCCTCTTAGCCCTCCTGTCTGGTGGTTTGGGGGTTGCTTCTGGCTGGCTCCCGATGGTTGACCTTGTGTTCATGGCTGGGACAGTTTCATGGGCGTTTCCATCTGAGGCTATGGCAATGGCAGATGCCTGCCTGGGTCCTTGCTGATGGGCATCCCCTTTCTTCTGCCCCAAGCAGTGCAGCCTTAGGATGCAAGTAACCCACATTCAGGGCAGTTTTGCAAGGTTTCAGGGTCTTTTTAATGAATGGAGTTGCTCAGCGGGGCTCTGATTTGGGGTAGTGACTTAGTATGACCCCTATGGCAGTGGACATGACCACCCAGAGTGCACATCCTGGGTGGCTTGTGACAACTTCCAGAGTCTGGGCCCAACTCCCTCTCCTTCATCCCCACTGGGTATCTACCCTGCTGCAGCCCATGGAGACATTTGTCTTGCTTGTTTGTTGTTCACTGTTGATGTTTTGCAACGTGCTTATATTTTTTGTTGTCACTTTTTTCACATTATCCAGCATTGTTAAGCATTTGGAGCAAAGAAAACTCTCAAAGCAAGCATAGCTCACAGCACACTTCAGTTCTAACAGAACACAGCAAATAGTAAAGTAGCCAAACTGTTTAAAAGGTTACAAGTAACACAAAGAGGCAAGTGACTCTTGAGGACTATCTGAAAGAAAAAGAAGAAATGGGAAACATTAAACAGAAAACATTAAAATAGGATGAGACCCAAACCAAGCACTTCTGCTCTCTCTAAATGGGCACAAACTCCCATTTAGAGAGAAAAGATGAGCCAACTGAGTGAAATCAGACAAAGGCTCTCTGAACTCCAGAGACCAAGAGGAAATGCAGGGTGGAGGCTGCTTCAAGGGAGCAGAACACCCTTTGTTCTGTTTCCATATAATTAAAACAGGAATCACAGTAGTAATTATTATAAATATTGTTGTATGCTATATAACAACTCAGAGGTTGTTGCAAGGGTTCAATGCATTAGGGTAGGTGAAATTCCCAGAATAAGTGCTAGTGCTGGATGCTGTTATTCACTGAAATATCTTGAGCGGCTGCAGGAAGAAGCTGGGGACCAAGTGACACAGGAAGGCTTGAAGTAATCCAGCGAGAGACTGCAACTCACACCGACAGAAACAAATCAACAAAAAAGCCAGAGTGATCTGGTATGATGCTAAATGAAATCCATAGCAAAATACATATAAAGGGAAAAGAAGTTCTTTTATGTTAAAACAAAGGAATCAAAGCCAAGTTAAAGTCACCATGGATCTTTGTGGGCTGGGTAACATGAAGAAATCTACAATGAAACATTTAGGAAATACGAGGAGAGGAGTAAGTGATAAAACCAACTTTGAGGAAGACAGACTTAAGATGTCCGTCCTCTCAGCCTAGCAGATAGAGCAAGTAAATAAGGGAAAAAACAAATCAGAGGAAAACAATATGCTGTCTGGAATAGACCTACTGAAATGTTATACTACAAAAGCAGAGGGTATGCATTGATTTCAAATATCCCTAGGACATTTAAAAGTGTGTATCATACTGTAAAATGAGAAAATGTCAATAAATACCTCTGCTAAATACCTGTAAATTTGAAATTGTATAGGCAACTTTCTTTGAGCAAGATTTAGTAATACATGAAATTGTGCCACCTAGACGTTTCTCTCCAAAGCCCTTTATAATGTAATAATGCTAATAGTGTTTCCCAAGCACCAGGGAAAACTCCTTCTATCCCCAAGATGAGGGAAGGCAATAGACCATAATTACTGTTGTGCTTTTTGGTCAGATCCAAATTCAAATCCCAATCCTCATCCTAACTGGGAGACCAGCTGGCAAGTCTCTCATCTGAAAAGGAGGTGATTATAGCGCCAACTTTGTAAAACTATGCAAATTAAATGAAATTGTTCATCTACATCAGTGTCTCCCACTCTTTACTTTTATTATCAATAAATTGTACCCCCCAGAAGGAAGGATGTCTCCCTCTGAATCTGTGAGCTACACACAGTTGACGCATACTAAATGTCTTAAGCAATGCCTGAGTTCTGGAGATGAATTAATACATCACATTGATAACAGTCCCATTATTTTTCTCCCTTCTTTTTCTTTCCTCTTCCTGGGCCATTACTAGTTTAAGAGTCTCTACTTTTTTTTTAGTTTGTTTGTTTACACTTAAATTTGTAACTGAGTTCCTCTCTCATCCATTTTTAATCTGTTTGGCTGTGAAGAAAACCATGTTAATGGTTCCTCATCTAATAAGAAAGGTGTAACAGCTGTTTCATCAATCTGTGTTTCCTTCCGTTTCAGCATCGGCCTACATGTCTCAAACACCTGGTAAAAACTTTGGGAGTGGAAGTTGGATTTATATTTCTGCTGCATCTAATTTAAACCATTCTTCTCTCAACAGGGAGGAGGAGGGACTGTGAGCTGGGTACCCAGACCTGGAATCTGACATGCAGGCTCAGCGCCCTGGCTGGAAGAACAGAGTCCAGGGAAGAGGGAGGTGCCCTCTGCATCTGGGGACCGTATGTGACTCCAGGCAGAACCACGGCATTGTGGCCTCAGCACTTTGTAGGCTCTTTTTTTCCCATTGACCTTGCCTGTTAAGGCTTGTTAAAGGTGGGGCATTGGATCTTATCACTGACATTATCAGCAACAGAAATAACAATAGTCCAAGTGTCTTAGTCCACTTGCCTAGCTCTAAAGGAATACCTGAGGCTAGGTAATTTATAAAGAAAAGAGGTTTACGTGGCTCACGGTTCTGCAGGCTACACAAGAAACTTGAGATGGATGAGGGCTCAGGATGCTTCCACTCATGGCTGAAGGCAAAGGGGAGCCAGCATGTCACACAGTGAGAGGAAGGGAGTGAGAAAGAAGACCAGATGCCAGAACAAGAACTCAATCATTACCAGGAAGACAGTACCAAGTCATTCATGAGGGAACACCCAAATACCTCCCCCTAGGCCCCACCCTCCAATAATGGGGATCGAGTTTCAACATGAGATTTGGAGGGGACAAGTATCCAAACTATATCACCAAGCAAGAGCTCTGCATTTTAAAGCTTAGAATGCAATTTTTTAGTTCAAACCACCTGGTCCACACAGGCTTTTCCAGAAGGTGCCATGTGACCCCACAACTCCACGGTTTTGCACAGAGCTTTCTTCTCCCTTGTATGCCCTTCTCACCTCCCTCATTCCTCAAGAAACCTTTTCACAGCCAGTCAGGGAACGTTCTGGGGCCTTCACAGGCTCTGTGGTCAGCCAGTTTGAGGAGCAGATCCTGGAAGGTCAGCCCTTAGCTCTCTCCACCTGGAGCCACCGCAGCTTAAGATTGTTGGACAGATCTGAGTCGCAAGCCCTCAAACTAGCCCCAAGGAATCTGGGAAATATTTGAACAATAACTCTCTGCTACATGTATGAAAAAGCAAAGCAAAATCCTCATGTCCCGCACAAAAGTAAATTCCAGATGAATTGAAGTCCTAACCAAGAAACAAAAAGATTCAGAATAAAATTTCCAAAACTGCACTCATGATGTTATGTTAGCGAAGGGTTTCTTGAAAATACATATATATTCCATGAAGTAAGACACCTATCATCTGACAACACTGATTTAATATTTATAATAAACACACATCACAAACCAAGTGAAAAGACAAACCACCGCCTGGGTAAAATATATTTTTGGTATTGAAAAGCACTTCCCAGCAGACCCATTTGTGAATAAGCGCATGCATACGAAAAGATTCTGCCATGACTCAGTGCTCCTCCCCCATCCCACCTCCACCTCTACCCAAAGATGTAAGTGGCCGCAGGTGCTGAGAGCTGCAGATGATAGTGGTCACAGGTGCAGGTAGCCACAGGTGTCAAATCTAGACAAAAAAGACATGGGAAGAATCAGTGATTCGATTCCCCACTGCTCCTGTCCATAGTTCAGAGCCATGAGTTACAACCTGAGATGGGACCGTGACCAGCGCTTCTAAGGTTGCTTCTCCCTGTAGGTACAGGTGAGGCCCTCATGAAGTGAAGGGGGATCCGCTGTCCTCCCCATGCCTTCCCTCTTGTACCATGAACTTACCTGTATGAGATAGACCAGAGTCCCCTGTGCAAGTGGTGAGGGGAGGGGCTTCAGAATCTCTGTTCCTCCCAGCCTCTGGGTCAGGAATTACTGGGGCTCGAGGCAGAACCCGAGTCTCAGGGATGGGAGGGAGCAGTAGACTTCCAAAACACCTTCGAGAGAAGGTGGATCTCAGGTGTGTTTTCCCTCAGCCTGGGCACCTCGCTGCACCTGGGATGCCCTCATGGGTCAGTCCAGGAGTGGCTAGGATGTCTCCCCACTGAGTGGGTGCTGACCACTCAGTTACTACAACCTACTGTTAGGGGAGCTGGCGGGGTGAGGGGGCTGGAGAAAAAAGAAAATCTCACTGAGAGGCCGAGGGCTACTTCCTTCTCTGGCCACTCCCTAAATTCTTTCCTCTGAAAGTGAGGTTCAGAGACTCTCCCACCACCAGCACAGAAACCTGGGGAGATGGCCAGGGCTCTCCCGGTATCACCACCACAGACCTCAGCCATCTAGTCCCCTCAATGAGGCTCCCAGGACACTTTGTGAGAATAAACAAATGGACTGAGTATCTCCTGTTCTTGGTGAAGCTGGTCATGTCTCCAGTCAAGGCAAACTCAGGCCCAACCACACAAGAGGGACCCTGAGTTGTCAGCCTTGGTGAGAGAGCAAGTGAGGACACCTGGCCTCGCAAGCAGGGCTCCTCTGTGCCGCTCGACAGACCCCAAATGATGCAGGTTCTTACTTCAAAGTGCACAGCGAACCGTGTTATTACTTCATATTTATTCAGTGATTAGCATATAATCATTTGGAAACATTATAATTATGCGTGATATTACCATGTTAGCAGGAAATGCTGCACTCTCAGTGTTTGCATTGTTCTATGTAATTTGTTTATTGGCTTATGTCAACAGGATGTGCATAAATATCACAGCAGCAGCAAAGTAGGAGCAGGGCTGTGTCCACTCTGCTAACTTGAGACCTGAAGAAGGTGGCACCAAACTAGATGGGGCCGACACTCATAGGCCCAGGGTGGACATGGGATGAGGGACACAGAGGCATCTGGCACTCTTCCTGATTAACCTCCAATCGGAATGGTCCAGTAGAAAGGCCAGTGTGTGGAGTCAGCAGTACAGCCAGAGGAGGTGGCGGGACCTGTGGGCCGGGCCTCAGTCATGCGAGGCAGAGAAAGGACATGTGGTAGGCTGGGTGTGGCCCGTAGACAGTACCTCAGATGGTTCCAGGGCATGGCAGTAGTGAGGATCAGTCTTTGATGAAAGGGAACTCAGATTTGTGGAGTGTGCAGGGGCTTGCATATCAAGGAGCCCTGAGCCAGTGGGGACACCTCCCAACAACAGGGCACTGCTGTCAAATGGCCATCATATGATCAGTGGTCACTCTCTGCTGCCCTTCTTAGAGGGGGGCGTAGGAAGAATGTGGAAGGAAAAGGGCAGATCCCTCTGCAAGTGACTCATTCTTTCAAGTCACTGATTTAGCACCAACTGTGTGCAGGCCTTGTATGAGGCATAAGGGACACTTGGACAGGGAGATGCATTCTTTTTTTTTTTTGAGTTGGAGTCTCACTCTATCACCCAGACTGGAGTGCAGTGGCCGCTCCCGGCCACTGCAGCCTTGACCTACTGGGCTCCAGCAATCCTTCCACCTCAGCCTTCCGAGTAGCCAGAATTATAGGCACGTGCTACCACGCCCGGCTGATTTTTTGATTTATTGTAGAGATGAGGTCTCGCCAAGTTGCCCAGGAGGGTCTCGAACCTTCGGGGGATGCATTCTTTGTCATCTCAGAGCTCCCAACCCAACTGGGCCCCCCTCGCCTCTCACCCCACCTGCCCCTCTAGACTCATGCTTCCCCATGTCCAGGGCCTCAGGTGGGCACCTCCCTCTCTGGGTTTCTTCAGGGGATGCAAGTTACCTTCCTCCATGGGTCCTCTGAACCACTGGTTCCCACACCTGCCCAGGCAGCAGGGTGATCAGGGCTTTGGTTATTTTTCATGAGGAATTCTATTCCTGGGTGGGATGAGACGAGAGTTTTCTAGCTGCAGCCAGCTGACCCATGTTCCCCAGGTTTTGGAACCTCCCAGGGCCTGAGGCTCCACACAGTGATGGACTTTTGGCAAACTGGGCAAAATTGATGCGGTTTTTGAAATTTTAAAAAAAGAGCAAAGGTTCTTTAAAAAGAAATTCTATAAGATGGATCTTATTTTACTATTTTATTATTTTATTTTAGATTGAAGGGACACGTGCAGATTCATTACATAGGTATATTGCATGATGGTGAGGTTTGGACTTCTACTGTGCCCATCACCCAAGTGGTGAGCATGGTACCCAAAGGGTGGTTTTTCAATTCTTGCTTCCCTCCTTCCCTACCTCCCTTCTTCCTTTAAGAGTACCCAGCGTCTGTAGTTCCCATCTATATGCCCATGTGTACCCAGTGTTTAGTTGCCACTTATAAGTGAAAACATGCAGTATTCAGTTTTCTGTTTCTATATTGGTTCCATGTTTTTTTCTATTATGCTACAATAAACTTACAAGTGCAGGTGTCCTCTTGGTAGAATAGTTTAAGCTCCTTTGGGTATATGCAGAGTAGTGGGATTGCTGGATTGACTGGAAAATCTATTTTTAGTTCTTTGAAAAATCACCAGACTTCTTTCCACAGAAGCTGAACTAGCATACATTCCTACCAACAGTGTATGAGTATTCCCTTTTCTTCACAACCTTGCCAACATCTTTTGTTTTTTGACTTTTTATTAATAGCCATTCTGACTAGTGTAAGATAGTATCTCATTGTGGTTTTGATTTGCATTTCTCTGAGGATTAGTGATGCTGAGAATTTTTTTCTTATGTTTATTGGCCACTTGCATGTCTTCTTTTGAGAAGTGTCTGTTCATGTCCTTTGCCTACATTTTAATGTTTGTTTGTTTGTTTGTTTTTTCCTGTCAATTCCTTTAAACTTTTTATAGATTCTGGATATAAATCCTTGGTAGATTTTTAAGTGGCATCAGATGAGATATGCTGAATAAAACGTGTTTTGTCTGTTTTTCAGCTACATTTTCAGGACAGTTCCTGAGACTTTTGAGCCTTGCCCTAAGCTGGAGGGAGCAAACCCACCACAGACCTGTCCTGTCCTGTGAGGGGAATGAGTGAGAAGCGTGGGAGGTGCAATGCAACAAGAATCCTTGCTCTGTTAGGTCGTTGGCCCCCTGGGGTATCTAGACATCGTGACCAAAACCAGTCATGGGACCGAGCCCGAGAGGTCTTGACACCACCCAGCCCACCATCTGCAGCTCTTCTGGTTCCCAACAACCCTGGGAAACAGGTCGTGCCATCCCATTTTCACAGAGGTGGCTGGAGGGACCCTTGAGAACCCAAGTTCCCTTATGGCTGAGTGTCCTTCCCAGCAAAGCCCCCACCACAGGCCCTTTGTCCAAACTGTTCCCTGGGGCTTACTTTGCCATAGAGGTTGATAATTTCACATCCAGAGGTCTTCATTGCTGGGATGCAATACCTTTCCCTCTTTGAGTTTCAAGGGAAATATATTAGCAAAAAATATCTACCAAAAATGTTAAAAAATAATCTGTCTTTCTAAGAAGAATAATTAATCGACTGCCAAATAGGAAATACCTAGAGTTTTGAATAGATGTAGAGACAGTTAGAAGAGCAAAATATTATCATTTGTCCAACATAATTATTTTCTTGGAAACAGTCAGTGATTAATAAGGCATATTATAAATAGGCTCTTGTGCATCAAATTTCATCTCTCCAGTCTAATTAACATGCTAGAGAATTGCTCTTTTGGTGGGTAACGACATTTAAAATATATATTTCATGAAATCCAAGTTATTTGTCATAGGTTCCAAGAAGAAAAAAATAAAATATGGAGAATACTACAGTCATTTAAATACTTTATTACATGACTGTATTAAAATAAATTATATCTTCTTATATGGCAGGCAAGTACAGAAAATCGCCGGGCCATAAGACACCAGGGTGGCAGGTCTTGCTCTTCTGGCCCCATGATCCCAGCATCTGCTGCATTCTCAATTCATGGGTCTGGCCAAGCAGTGCAGTCACCAAGATCCATTTCCAGACTTGGAACCAAGTGCCCACTAGGCAAAGCCTCAGGGTAAATACCACCTTCAACCCCACTGCAGGTGAGAAAACTGAGTCAGAGCTGTGTGTTATCACTTCCACACAGAGAAGAAAGAGAAATGGCAAGAATAACATTGTAAATGACACATACGTGTGGGGCACACAATGGCAGCTAGATAAACTATGACAGGGAAAAAGGATGCAGCTTGATGTCATGAAAAGATTGGGGATTTTCAGCTTAATTGTCAGGATGTTATTGTTTAATAGTACTGGAGGAAGAAAATTTAGCTTGTTGAGTGTCTTGAAACCAGTGGGCTCCCTCAGTGAAAATGAAATGAGCCAACTCAGCTCATCACATCAGGTCTCGGTGGCCAACTCTGAGTCATGATTTCTGCCACTGCTAACTCTTCCCCTCCTGCCCACCCCCCACCCCACCCCACCCCCACACACACACATACAAGCTTCCCTCTCTTTACTTCACAGAGCCCCCACTGTGTTCAGGATCATCCCCACTCCACACTGGGCTCCCTCCTGGCCACACCTAGTGGAGGAATTGGCTGGGCTCAGCTGTCCATGAGCCTGGGTTCCTTGCCAGTCTCAGCATGCTGGCAGGTGATTCTGCTGATGAGAAGCAAGAGAGATGTCCGAGAAGCTGTGGACACCATTTCTTACTGATCCAAAAAGACACTCAAGAAGAAACAAGCCCTGGCTGATCTTTCTACCTTTGGGTGTTTTCACTGGATGTGAGCCCTGGGGTTGCTGCAGTCACCTTGAGCCCCTGAGGGGAGCTGGCCCACAATATGCTGAGGGCAGGAGAGGTGTGCTACGGCAACACCTACATCCTTGACGGTACCCAAGAACTGCTGAATGAACCCACCTGAGGCTGCCCTACTTCCAGACTCTGTGCTCTACAAAGAGAGACATTTTTCTTGTCTGAGCCAGGGGATGAGTGGTGTTCACTATTTGCTGGCATGAGCATTGTAAGCAACGAGCTATCTCAATAACCGCTCTGTTCTCTGCAGAGTAGAGTCCTGACCTTTGGTACAAAGGCTCTGATGGGAGGCTGTCAGAACAGCCCTGAGGCCAATTCCTCAGTTGGTCAGGGGAGACTGAGACAGTGAGGCAGGACCTCAGATCCCAGACTCCCTGCAAGTCTGCAAGGTGGGGCAGGCAGCTGACCACAGGTACCTCCCAGAACACAAGAGCCACACTTAAGAAACTCTATCCATTAGCCAGGCTCGGTGGCTCAGCCTGTAATCCCGCACCTTGGGAGGCTGAGGTGAGTGGATTGCCTGAGCCTGCGGGTTCGAGACCCGCCTGGGCAATTTGGTGAGACATCATCTCTACAATAAATAAAAAAATTAGCCGGGTGTGGTAGTGCACGCCTGTAATTCCAGCTACTTGGAAGGCTGAGGCGGAAGGATCGCTGGAGCCAGCAGGTCGAGGCTGCGGTGGCCGGGAACAGCCACTGCACTCCAGTCTGGGCAACAGAGTGAGACTCCAGCTCAAAAAAAAAAACAAAACAACTCTATCCACAATGAAATCTGAACTAAGAATACAACATGGCAGCCAGTGTAATGTTTTTTTCATCAGAAATAGTGGGCAAAAGACAACAGGGAAGGAGCTGATGATAAACAGCCCCTCCTGCTGTTGGTATCATCTCTTCCCAGTGAGATCTTTGGGACCAAGTGTAATTGAGATAGGCAGCAGACTGTGGGGTTTTTCATTTCAAAAGCCATTTACATAAGGTGACCCAATGGCAAGTTTAAATCTAAAACAGTTATGCCTTCTAGGGCTAGTCATAGGTGACATCCTGACCCAATTCACAAAGCCCAGTCCCAGGAGGAATGTCCACCACTTATGGACACCCTGAAATCCCAGGAGCTTAGCACACAGGCATTAACTTCACCCTTGCTGGGCATGATGGGGGAGATGCTTGGGGGCTAAGGTTGTTGGGGCACTGCCTTCTTCAACCTTCCTGGCCTCAAAGGTTCCCTGAAATGTTGGCATCTGGTGGGGAGAGAGAGGAGCACACAGGGCTTCCACGTGAGTGGAAAAGACACCCATGATGCCACTCCACTCCATTGACTGGAATGCAGCCACAAAGGCATGCCAAACTGTAAGGAGGCAGAAAATGCCATCCAGCAGATGCCCAAGCAGATCAGCACCATCCAGCAGATCAGCACCTGTCCCCACCCCACCCCCCCACCCCGCCCCCAATCTGTCCCTAGAGTGGGCAGTCAGGTCACTGAGTAGGAAAGGAGTCTGGAAGTTTCACAGTCTAAGCTCTCAACAGGAAGCGGCCCTAGCCTTGGGGACGGTTACAGCCAGACATGGTGGACTCAATAATTCACCCACTTTGTTAGCAGTTAGCAAATTCCTCAGAAAGCTCTTATGGGAAAGGCCAAACTGCAGTTTCTATCATAACTATACCAGATCAGCCCATCTGTTTCCATAAGAAAGCATTTCAAAGACTTGAGAGAAAATAATGTATCACAAAGAAAACGCCCTTCTGGGAAGTGCTCACAGGTTTTCCTGATGATTCTTGCAATGGCCAGCAGGCAACCCCAAAGAAGCCTCCTTTATCAAGAACACAGAGCTTCATTTTCCCATAAGCAGCATCTTGGGGCTAATTCTCCAGGATATTCCCATGTCGTTTGCTCCTGGTTAGACAGAAAATGGGAACAAGACCACCTACCTGCACAGTGACACTCCAGGCCTACTCCTAGCACACTGTGTCCAGACTCGCACCTGTGAATTCTAATGATCAGCATTAGAATCATGTGTCCGGGCCCTAGAATGGACTCAATCTTCTTAACAGAAGAAGATGAAGTTGCCTTTCAGGCTCCTGAAGCCAGAAGTCAGAGTTACCCAACACTGAGACCCAGAGAGCCCTTGAATCCACACAAGGAAAGAGGCCCAGGAAGAGAGGGACCCGCAAGGCCAAACAGGCCCATGGGAAGCACAGCCAGCAGAATGATGCTTCAGAGAGTCTATTTGACCCACCACCCCCTCCCCTCATACTAAGGAAAATGGAGAAGTAGCAAGACGAGAAAGGAAGTCAGCAGCCAATGCCCTGCTTAAAAGATAGCATTTCATTCTGTAATCTGAAAAGTCAGGGAAAAGTGCTCCTAGATTTATTTTAATGTCAAAATTTATCTCCAAGGTTGCTTTCACAAGGAGACTATTCCCTGGGGCCATGATGGAGGGATATAGACCAAGCAGAGGCTGGCCATGGACGGGAGATTCTAGCACATGGGGCATGGGGTTGTCATTTAATTACAAGTTTCTTTATTTATGTCCTGGAAATCAGCTTATGTGGTTTTTACCCTTCCTTCATTCCAGATTCCCTGATCACTCACTAAATGCCAAGAAATGGAAGGTATTTTCTCTTATGAGGGAGTTTGGTCATTTGAAGGTTCTTTTCTTTTTCTGTGTGGCTCAGGACCAAAACCACGAAGGATATGGATATGGATATGTATATGTATATATATGCATATATGCAGAAAACTTCCTATTTCTACCTAAAGGCTCATCCGAATAGCTATGAATAGCTTTTAAAACTCTAACCTTATTTATTTATTTGTTTATTTAATTATTTATTTATTTATTTATTTTTATTTTAAAGATGTGGGATACAATTCAGGGTTAGGTATACAAATTTTCATTATGCAGGTACCCTTGTTGATGAGGTGTGCTGTCCTCTCCCCTGGCAGTTTCCCATTACTGCCAATCCCTTTCTTATAGTATTATAATAATTGTTCAAGGTCCACTTATGAGTAAGAACATGTGGTACTCAGTTATTTGTTTCTGTGATAGATCACTCAGTATTACAGACTCTAAGTCCATCCAAGTTGCTGCAAAGTTCTTAATTTTGTCCTGTGTAATATTCCATCATGTATACGTATCACATTTTTTTAATCCAGTTCTCTTTCCATGGGCATCATTGTTGATTCAGTGTTTTTGCTATTGTGAATAATGCTGCAATAAACATGTGTGTGTAGGTATGTTTTTCATAGAGTGATCTGAGTTCCTCTGGATATATTCTCAGAAGGGGGACTGCTGGGTCATATGGAAGGTCAATTTTTAGATATTTTGGGAATCGTCACACTGTTTTCCACAGAGGTTGTACTAGTTTACAATCCCACCAGCAGTGTAGAAGTGTTCCCTTTTCTCCTCATCCTCTCCAACATCTGTTGTGTTTTGAGTTATTGATGATGGCCATCCTGACTCAAGTTAGGTGGTATCACAGTGTGGTTTTAATTTGCATTTCTTTGATGACTAGTGAGGCTGAGCATTTTTTCATGGATCTGTTAGCTGCTCGTGTGTCTTCTTTTACGAAGTATCTATTCATATCTTTTGCCCACTTTGTAATGGGGCTGTTTGTTTGTTTTTCTTTTCAGCACATCCACATGCAGAAGATTAAAACAAGACCCCTACTTATCACCATACACAAAAATCAACTCTAAATGGATCAGAGACCTAAATGTAAAATCTCAAACTATAAGAACCTTAGAAAATACAGGAGACACCCTTATGGAAATTGGAACAGGCAACCAGTTCCTGATCAAAACCCCAAGTGCCCACGCCATAAGAGATAAGATAGACAAGTGGGACCTCATCAAACTGACAAGCTTCTGCAAAGTCAAAGAAACCATCAAGAGAGCAGGGAGACAGCCCACAGACTGGAAAAAAATATTTGCCAGTTCCATGTCTGACAAAGGCCCAACATCTAGGATCTACAAGGAACTCACATGTGCTGATAAGAAAAAAACAAACAGTTCCATTACAAAGTGGGCAAAGATATTAATAGACAGTTCTCAGAAGAAGACAAATGAGCAGCCAACAGATACATGAAAAAACGTTCTGCCTTGCTAGTCATCAGGGAGATGCAAATCAAAACTACGCTGAGATACCACCTAACTCCAGTCAGAACGGCCATCATCAATAACTCAAAAAATAACAGATGCTAGAGAGGATGTGGTGAAAAGGGAACACTTTTACACTATTGGTGGGAGTGTAAATTAGTACAGCCTCTGTGGAAAACAGTGTGGCGATTCCTAAAAGTTCTAAAAATCGAAATTTCCATAGATTACATTTTCTCTTAATGTCTACTCTTGCACACAATACTATAAAAGTGTTACTGTTACATACTCTTTTTACAGAAAAGGAAACTCAAGCACAAAAAGTACTATAATTTGTACAGAAACACACAGCTAGTAAATGAGTAAGGCAATAATATAATTCATATAGTTTAACATTAAAGCTACTATGTACTAAACTTTAAGGCTAGATTTGGGATTTTGGCAAATCCATAGTCTTACATGCTAAATGTCAAGTTTAATGTAATAAAAAATAATACTAATTTAAAAAAATTATTTATCATATATGAGCTGATTTTTCCCATGGACGTTTAATGCATGCATAAGAATGGGATTCATTGGTAACACTTTGTCAGATATTACTTAGAAGATGACACTTCCAAAAAAGAAGTGTTTCCTATAAAGATGTGGATCACATTCATTTTGGCATTTGTAACTGAGCCAGCAGAGAATTCTGTGAACAGCTGTTCCCTCAGACTATATGAGCAGTATGCTGAAAGTGGGTCTGAACCATGCCTATACCAACCCTGATAAAAGAGAAATAATGATCATTTTAAAACAATTTGGTTTATTTATCATTTATGGCATTTATCATTTCATGAGACAGTAATATCTAAAAAAGTTATACTTCTAGTGTTTTTGCAAATACATATTTAATTCTGCTTTCTATATTTGGTCAATATTTGTGATAATTGTTGTTTGCTGTCTAGACAATCAAAATGCTTTTCCAATGATGTGTACTGTACCAGAGAGTTATACTTGGAATAAATATAGACTAGCCATGTGGAACATCCTCACTTTCAGCACTTTTAGCATAAACTAGTTTTGTTATCACAACCCACTCCATTTCTTGTTATCATAACCCACTCCATTTCTCTTAAATTATAAAATAAGGGCTGTAGTACCTAACACCCCACATTTCACAGGTATGCAGAGAACAAATCCAGCAAGTATTTTGTCTAAGCAACTTCTCCAGATGGCTCCTTTCCTGTCAACTCAAATTAAATATGCCCAAGAGAACTGTTCACTGCCTTTTCTTTATATATTCCTCCTCTGTGTCCAAGGAAGCAGAATGTTAGGAAAACAGGAAAACAAACAAAAATGACTTCTGGAATCAAACAGAAGTCATTTGAGTTTGAATCATGGTGCTGCCACATATCAGTTACATGAACTTGGGTGAGTTATTTATTCTTTTCTATTGCCATTATCTCATCTATAACAAGATTGATAATATGCATACTAGAAGCTTTGTGTAAGACTTATGGAGAATGAATGTAATTGGTACGTATTATAGCGTCTTAGTTTCTTCAGGCAGTTATAACAAAACACTATAAACCAGGGAACATATAACAACAGAAACTTATTTCTCACAGTTCTGGAGGTTCATAAGGCCAAGATCAAGATGCCAGCAGATTTGGTGTCTGGCAAGGACCCACATCCTCATCCATAGATGGCTGATCTTTTACATGGTGGAAAGGGGAAAGGATCTCTCTTTTACAAAGGTGCTAATACATGCATGAGCGCAGATCACAATCACCTCCAAGAGACCCCACTGTCAAATATGATCACAGTGAGGATAAAGTTTCAACATATGAATTTAGTAAGAACATAAATGTTCAGTTTATAGTAAGTAGGTTCTTTAACATGAGAGCTGTTGCATGAGCACAGTCACTATAGTAAAACAAGCTATAGAAGACATCTTCAGTTCACTTTAAAACTCTTTATTGTTCTTCACAAAAATTGGAATATTTCTGCCAAAGATTATAGCCTTCATTTGTTGAAAAATTGCCCTGTCCTCTTCACTCACTAAAATTCTGGTCTGGTTACCTTTTTCTTGATAATATTTTCCAGAAACTGCCTCTCTAAGCATTCTACTTCAGATAATTTCTTCTATATGAAGACCCTACCCATCATTTTTACCAAGTTAATACCCTCAATTGACATTAAGAAATGTTCAGTCTCACAAATATCGACTAAGCTTTTCATCAACTACCTTAAATTTCTTTATATGACACTCCCACCCTAATATATCTCCTCTTAATCCATTTACCACTCTCTGTTCCTAAGACCATTGTCTTTCTATATATACACTGTTTGTTTATCCATCTCCTGTTTCCTATAAGCTACATTCTTTTTAACCAAAGTGGCTGCTCCCATTTTTTTTTTTTTGCACAATAAGTATTCTACATTTGATCTTTCAAACAACTGTGGAAATCTCATTTGTTACAGGATCCCTGTGATATTACTATTTAGAAAGAGAAGCCTCAGCTTAGAAGTTCATTTATCTGACTTAGCAGAACAATTCTTACCTTCTTAAGTCCCCCCCCAGCTTACGGAAAAATATCAGTAACTCCCTTCAATGTGCAAATCCCACAATTTCCACTTCAGGCTTCTACTTGACTCAATATATTCCTTTAATGTCTTTCTTTCTTTATTTCTATGATGACTTAATATCTGAACGTGTACCCTCCTAGAAAGCATAAAATGTGTCTGTTTCAAATGGTAGCCCATGCATAGAGATGCTTCAAAAATATTACTGAAGTTGTTGAAGAAAGGGATGAACAAAAATGTGGCATTACTAGCTAAGTTGCAAAACACAAAAAAACCTAAAATTCTCATTTTACCCAAACCAATTCTACCATCTAATGTCCACAGGCTCTCAAGCAGCAAGGCTGTACAGCTTATACACACTGCTGTGAAATGTAGACCTCATACAGCAGCCGAGGTATATAAATATGCAAATCATAGATGTATACAGAAACAGCCTTCCAATAGAGAACACCAGCTGTCACAAGCAGCAAAATCACTCTGAGGAGTTGGCATTGGTGAATTGGCAAACACCCCCTGGTTGTTGTTGCCCCATCAATCATGGGTCATTTGGCTAGGCAGCATTCTTGAACAGGTTTTCTCCCTTTTTCAACTCAAATGAGAACATTATTTTAAGGTGATGAAATAAACTGCTATAGAACTTGTTCTGAGTGTCTAATACAAGAAAGGCTATTGTTCAACTCCAGACATATACTTTGCTTTACCTTGCCATTGTTTAAAATAAAAATCTACACCCCTCCAACACAACAAAAGCATCAAGTTAATGTTTTCTTTCTCTTTATTAAAAAAAATTATTAGAAAATATTTTGCTGATATACGAGTGGTGAGCAATATGCAGAATTTAATAGTTTGTTAATTTATTTTTCAGAGACTATTGAAGACTATTGACTCTCAGGTTATCACAAGTGATTATAAAATGGAAATGGAATAAGGAGGAGGATGAAAAAATAGACTGAATACTGATAACCCTAGAATACCCCAAAGTCTATGGAAACTCCTGTTTAGTGGGAAAATGAATAAGAAATTTAATTCTCAACAAACAACAAATAATGGTTTATAACCATGGAGGCATTCTGAGAGAAGTAAATATGTCATCGATTTTAAATAGTGGTATTATCCAGCAGAGAGCAGATCAATGAAAGCTGCATAGGTTTTCAGATGCTTCAGGATATTAAAGAACAATCCCATTTCCCCCCTTTATAAACAATTCCATCCAGAAGAGTAATTTAAAATGTGCCATAAATCATTATCTGTTCAGTAACCAATCAGCAGTCAGAAAAGTTCTATCTACCCCTATTCTTCTTCCTTGGAACAATCTAAAATGCTCTCATTTTTGCTAACTTATAGGCCTGGTACAGCTCTTCTAACTGGCTATGTGGTAGAAATAATAAGTTTTCTTTCAGATTTAATACAGCAAATACTAAGAGAGAAAACTGATGTATTTTTCTTTAGAAAACTTAAAGAACTCAATGATTATTAGTTGGGGGATGTTTATTAGATCTTTGTAAATGAGCTGATAAGATTTATTGCTGTTTCAAAGATAGAGTGTATAGGGTACAGATACATACAAAGACTTGTTCCATTTGTACAAAGGGAGAATGATAAAGAATCTCAATGAATAAAGACTAAGATTTTCACTAACTGTCTCAACATTCTATATATGATCCCATCCTCTCCTGTGACTCTGAATGTTACTGTTAGAAAGTATGACTATTCATTCATTATTTAGTATTTTTTGAAGTTTTGTGTGGTTTCAAAGGGAAACAAGGCACATACTGTGCACTCTAGGAGCTTGAACCAGTAGAGGAGATAAGATGTGTAACCAAACAGCTATGTTATAAAGTGGGATGTGATATGTTTTCAGAGTGAGATAAATGTATTTCTTATGTTAAAGAAGAAAGAATTTGCTTGTGGATAGTAATTTCAAGTAAGCCATGATAGAGAAATCACTTTACATAGATTAAGCTTTGTGATACTCTTAACACTTCAATGGGAATGCATTGTTACTTCCCTGCTTAAAACCTTCAATCAATTTCTATCACACTTAGAATACCCGCATACCTTGAAAATAAAACAAACCAAACTCAAACCCTAACATCCCTGCATGGCTGTGTACCTCAGCAGTCCCTCTTGTTTCCCATCCCTTGTTCCCCATGCACCAGCCACTGGCCTAGGCCTCTTCGCGTGCCCTAGTTCTGCCTGCTATCTTCTTTCTCACACTCCTTGACTAACTCTACTATCACAACACTGGGGAAAAGTCTGATTATTCAGGATATAAGGCATGCACATAGAAAGGAGAAAAGTTGAAACAATATAATGAGAGGAAATCACTCAAGCCAGACTATTCTCTGTAAGCAGGCAATCACTACTGTGAGCAGTGAAAAGATTTCAGGACAAGGAATGTTAATAACGGTACTACAAGTACCTTGAAGTGATGTCCAGGACAGTTTAGAATATGGAAACATGGGGGCAAAAATACAACTTTTCTTGAAAAACATTCTGGAAAAGAAGTAATGAGAATATACATTAGAGAAGGTAAGAAAGCATGGGTTACTAAAATGTTGTCATTGAAAAGAAGACATAGATGGAATGGAGAAGTTAGAAACAATCTTGTTTTCAGGGAGATCAATTGTGCCATTATCAGAAAGAGGAACATCAGAAAGAAAAGGTAGGAATGTTTTGGAGGCAAAAATTAATTTTGACTTGAGCACAATAAATGAGAAGTAGCTGATAGAAAGAAATGCTTATAAGGTATTTCTGGGCTAGAATTCAGAAAAATAAAGGGAAAGTCTGGCAATGGAGACTTGGAATCAAACTATATAGATGTTACAGTCAAAGATGAGGTCATTAATGGACAAAATCGGAAAAGGAAGGAGAAACAAGGGCAGCTCTGATGAGACATACAGAAATGTGAAGATCATACAACTAAAGGAGATCAAGTTGACACAGTCCGAGAGATAGAAGGAACATTAGGATAGTGAATTATTTCAGAAAAAAAAGAGAAAAGATATTGCAAGAAAAGAGAGAATTGTTAATAGTGTGTTAAATAGAGGTGAAAGAGAATGACACGAGAAGACTGGCTCATTAAAAAGAGAGGGGCAGTGGGAGGTTGCAAATAGGAAATATGGGACACACCTAAGTTAGGCAATTGAGTTGAAAATTACCAAGCAATGAATGAAGAGATTGACAGAAAGTGTAAGGCCTCAACTAAGGTTAGCATGACTTTACAGGTCTTCAGTAAAATGTTATGGCATCCATTTCCTAGCAACATTTAGCACTCTTTAAATGGAGAGAAAAGGGATTGTTGGAGTCAGTTATGGTTAGAGACAGAAGAGGGCAAAACGAGGTAAGATAGAATAAACTTGAATTTTAGGTTCCGGTAAGGGGCCATAAAATGTGAAACTACATGGTTCAGCTTGGGTAGACAGGCAAATGAAGCAAGTAAATGGTTAAAATAGCATCCAGATGCTGATTTAAGTGTTTTTAAATTTAATTATAAATGATAGCCTGGAAATTGTATATTCTGCAATTCTACTTGAGTTGAGATTGACAAGGTTCTACCCACACAAAATCTCTGTCCTCCTTCCTCCTTAAGACTTTGTTGTGTGTGTGCCTGCACAGAAACATTATATTTATGACATCTCTTGAAAAAGAATGTATCTTTGCAAGTTGTAATAACTTGATAGCTTAGGACCAGAGTCTGCTTCCTTCATAAAAAGCAAAAAGACAGGATATTAAGAACACTCAGTTGAGAAAATGATGGAGAACTAAAGAAGAAAAACATAATGAAAAGGAAAAGAAAAAGGAAGATGAAGGCACCAAAGAAAATTTTACTCTCTGAACATTTTTCTGAAAATCTATCCTTCAATAATCACGTTTATTATTTTAACAACTTTTATTGAGCTATTCTCCAGATAAAACACACACATACATTTAGAAACTATATAATCTAAAATTTTAGCTGTAAAGCTAACACCCAAAAAACATTGTAAAAAATTTTTCCCCCACTGGATGTATGAGTACATATGATATATGTATTGACCATAATTTATAAAACTGAAGTTACAGATTTTACTGTTTTATGAACTGCTCATTTCACTTTAATCATGCATTGCAAATATTTTTATCATTTAATAAAATGCTTTTTAAAATATGGTAGTTATGGCTACTTAATTGTACAACTCAGAGCTTTTATCTGGAAGAAATAGAAAACATCTCTGGCTGTCTTCTGTAGAAAAGGAGCTCATTGCAATTCATATCACTTGGAAGGGTGTAAGATGAGAATCATGCTGAAAAAAAAAAAAAAAGTATGAGGAGGACATGACTGTTGGTGAATCAGAACGTGAATGCCATGGGTTTCCCTATCACCAATATTGCCCTGGATTCAGGTCTTAATTGGAACATCAGTGATATAGCCACTCCCACTTAAACTCAGTAGTACAGGTGCTGCCGATTACTTGACTAGATTCTGTCTGGTTTTGAGTTTCTTTTACCAATAAGATCTGTTAATAATTTCAAGTCTGGGGCAAGTGCATTGGGATCTTAAGGTCTGGATCTCATGCCTAGGCCTCAGTTTTGAGGATGTCTGGGTTTTATTTCAGCTTTTATATTGGGTGGTAATGTCTGCATCCTAACAATGTTAACAGGGAGGAACATCTTCAAATACAAAAAGAGGGTTGAATGCAGGGCAGCCATGTCTACTCTAATCATATTACTTATGAAACAATCCCTAATATAACTTTCCTACTCCATATTCTGAATATTTATAGCATTCCCATCATTTTCTTTAAAAGTAATTCTGTAATGACCACTTTGTACAAAAATCTGTTTACCTTTCAGACGATTTTATTTCTACACATACACGGAAGTGAAATTATTGGGTCAAATGATACAAATATATTTCAAAACTTTGACAGACATCCCTATGTTACCCTTGGGAAAAGATTCCATTAATTTACACTCTCAACAGGGAGATATAAAAGTGTCAGTTTTCCTACTGACTTGCCAATTCTGGCTATTCTCATTTTGTTAACACTTTCCTAGTATTACTGGTTTAAAAAATAATTTATTGCTGTTTTACTTTGCATGTCCTTGATTATTAGTAAGGTTTTAACAATTTTCCATATGTTTGCTATTTCCATGTGTCCTTTTGTAATATGGAAATGTATGCCTTTGACAAATTTTAGTCATATTTCCTTTAGAGATTGCATTCAAACCTATTCAAATACCAATAGCACCAAAGCTTTATGTTACCGATTTTGTTTTTAAATAACGTAATGACTTCTCTTAATTTTATAAATGTACAGTCTAATTTACCAATTTTTTTTTTCTCTATACTTTTTCACTTTTGTGCTAAGAAAGGCTTCTGGACTCTGCTAAGAAACATTTATTGATATTTCTCCCAGAATTTATTTTTTATTTTAACAGATATTTGCTGTTAATTTTCACAGATGGTTGTTTAGTAAAACTTTAATTTTATTTTTTTATTTAATTAATTCATTCAAAACCATTTGTTGAGTAATCACACTTTCTCCATTATTTTAAATAAGCCTGTATCATATGCGACATTACCATACATAGTAGTGTTTTGGGCCTTGTACCTAGATCCAATGACTTGATCATTTTTAAATCAAAAGTATATTGCTTTGATTACTTTATCTTTACAAAATATGTTAGCATCAAATACTACAAAGAACCAGTTCTTTCTCCCCAATAAAATGACTATTTTTTTAAGTTGATTATATGTGCCTGCCCATTCTTCATAATTAATTTGGTAAGCTAATTAAATTTAAAAAGTCAATTTAAATAAAAACATTTCAACTTAAAATTGTCCCAAAGTGGTTTTTAGATACATAAAAAATTCTATTTAGAGTTGGAGTCTCACTCTGTCGCCCAGACTGGAGTGCAGTGGCTGCTCCCGGTCACCGCAGCCTCGACCTGCTGGGCTCCAGTGATCCTTCCGCCTCAGCCTTCCAAGTAGCTGGAACTACAGGCACGCGCTACCACGCCCGGCTAATTTTTTTTTTTTTTAATTTATTGTAGAGATGAGGTCTCACCACCTTTCTCATGTTAAGAAGTATATAATCTAATTAGCTCATGAAATTTATGAGTATTTTAAAAAATGAAGAATAAAGCCTGAATTATATCCTATGTATTTTGTTAGTCATTGTAATTGTCTTATGATTTTTCTCCTTTGATGTCTATGTGTATGTATGTATGTAGGTAGGTATGTGTTTTGAACCGAGGTCTCACTCTGTCACCCAGGTTGGAGTGCAGTAGCACGATCACAGCTCACTGCAGCCTCACTGCATCCTGGGCTCAGACAATCCTCCTGCCTCAGCTGCCTAAGTAGCTGGGACTACAGGCATGCACCACCATGTCTGGCTAAATTTTTAAATTTTTGTAGAGATGAGGTCTTGCTACATTGCCCAGGCTAATCTCGAACTCCTGGGCTCAAGTGCTAGGATTACAGACATGAGTCACCATGCCCAGCCTCCTTTGACTTTTTATTACAATATATTTTATTTAGACATTTCTTTATAATGGATTATGCCTGAAAAACACTATATATTCTATGTTTAACATTTATATAATTTTTTATTTAATTCACTAATTTTAATCCTAACAACTGTTTTAATTATTGTGTATTTGTTTTACTTTTATTTTGAAGTAATTTAAAGTTGTTAAAAACATTGCAAAAATAATACTAAAAACTCCAATATACCCCTCACCCCTAGACTCCATTCAAGTTTGGTCAATTGCTGCATCATGCCTTTCCTAGCAAAAGGGTCCAATATAGAATCTCATATTATACCCAGTTGTCATATGTCTTTAGTCTTTTTCAAACGTGGGCAATTCCCAGTGAGTTCCGATTTTCATGATCTTGACATTTACAAAGATCAGAGGTCAGTCTTTCTGTAGAAGTCTTTCTATTTCAATTTGAGCGTGCCCAATGTCTTCTTATGATTAGACTCAGGTTTTGGGAAAAAAATTTCACAGAAGTGACACTTTGTTCTGCTCATTGTCTCCTATCTTTTGGTACACAATGCCAAATTGTCCCATTAATGGTAGTGTTAATTTTGATCACATGATTAATATGGTATCAGATTAGTTTTTCTGCTTTTTAAAAAAGTTCTTTTTTCTATTTGTGCTTAATAAATACTTTCTGAGGGTCTACATAAAAAATTCAATTCTTATTTCATTTTCACCTACAAATTTTAGAATCTATTGATATTTCTTGCTTTAACTGTTTTTGCAATGGTTGCCAAACAATATTTTTCAAAGTCCATTACTCCTTCTACATTTATTAGTCAGAATTCTATTATAAGAATGGGCTTTATATTTTCTTTATTTAGTAACTATCATTTAATTTATACCAGTATTATAATATACCACAATCATTTATTTAGAGATCCAAATTGTCCCACACTTGGCTGGTGGAAGTCCCTTTGGTCCCCACTTCACCTGGCTTCCATGTACTTTTGGCATTCCTCAACATTTTTTGAGTACATCCTTACTTTCTGGCACAAAAGATGCCCCAAGTCCATATTATTCCTTCTTTGCCCAGGTTTTGGGATCAGCTATTTCTCTAAGTAACTCTTGTTCTTTTTAGTGGATAGTGATAGTTTAAAGTCAACACCTGGATACTGGATACTCAGCATATGCATTGCTACTGGGGAGACTGTGCTCCAGGGCCTCTCAGTGAACAAGGAACACCAGGAAATATATATATGCATATATACACACATTTCTCTCTCTCTCTCTCTCTCTCTCTCTCTCTCTGTCTCTCTCTCTTCTCCCCTTTCTTCCCTCCATACCTCCCTCCTATGAAAATTCATGAATAAGCACTAATGACTTCAATTTTCATCCAACACCAGAGTTCATTTTCACTTTCTCCTCTTTGTATTTAGACTTCTCTTCTCCAACAATAAGAAACTGGTTATTATTATATTCAATATACTTATTTACTTACTCAATTCTCTTCAATGAATCCAAGGTACCAACCCTCTTGCATGCCTTCCCCTGAGATGCCCTCTTGTGTGGGCCCTGGCCCTTCAGATATGTCCGCTACTCAGAAGCTCTTCTTGTGCAGGCCTTAACATAGGCTGGGTTGCTCTTTACTACACTTCAGTCTGCCTAATAGTGTTTTGACAAAAGAAAGCGCCATCTATGATAAACCCACAGTCAACATATTGCTAAATGGACAGAAATTGGAAACCAGACAAGATACAAGATAAGGCTGCCCACCCACTCTCACCCCTCCTTTTCTTTTTTTTTTTTTTTCATTGTTCAATATTTTTTATTGTGATATTGTGGGGTACAGTTAAGGGTTAGGTACACAAATATGTCTCGTTCAGGCACCCTTGTTGATAAGAAGCGTCCCCCCATCCCCAGACAGGTATTTACTATCATTAATCCCTTCCCCTATCCGTCCCCCTACCCCATAGTTTCCCACCACTGTCAGTCATTTTCTTGTGGTAATACATTGGATGATCAAGGTCTACTATATGAGTGAGAACATGTGATACTCAGTTTTTTGTTTCTGTGAGAGGTCACTCAGTATTATAGACTCTAGTTCCATC
>CAUYQG010108778.1:0-30854 GCA_963574415.1 Tarsius wallacei
TTATAGGCATGAGGCACTGTCTTGATTTATTTTGCACACAACACACATGCCAGGCTGGGGAGTTCAGATACTGCACTTCTCTCTGTCAAGAACAGGCCTGAGAAGGCAACTCTGTGCTGTCTGCCCCTGCCTTGGGTTGGAGGGAGAAACATTTGTGGGTGGAGCCACTTCCTGGTGGTCAGCATTCTCTCGCTGGGTTCCCACTGTGATGCTATGAGGTTGGGAGAGACATGCCTATCTAACAAAGGCAGGCAGCTGAGGCCCAGAGAGGTTAAGGCCACTTGCCCCGGGTCCCAAAGCCACTAAATGGCGAAGCCAAGATGAGAATACAAAGCTTCACAGGGGTTTGTGTGTTTTCCCACTCCACAGAGCAAGATTTGCTCAGCAAGATTTGGCTGCAGGACAGACCATCTCCCCGCAAGAGACACATTGAAAAGAAGGAACTAGTCCCAAGGAGCAATTGGGAACCAGGCTGTCTCCTAATTTCTCCAGGATCAGGGTCTCAAAGCGGGACGTCATTTGGAGTGTGAAGTCCCTATTGCATCTGGCCTGTTCAGACTCAGATGTAAACACGGTGATGCATGGTTAGGTCAAATATCTAAAGTTCTTGGAGACACCGGGCAGGGTGGGAGAAGGACACTGGTGATCTGGATTCTTCCATTAACCTTCTGGGAGGATGCGCCTTTCTTCTCCTGATCTGGGTTTCTCCAGATGTAAAATGAATGTATTGGGTTAGACCAGTGGTTCTCAAGCCTTTCTGAGCATCAGAGTTCCCTGGAGGACTTGTTAACACACAAATTTCCCTCCCCTCCCCACAGAGATCTGGGCTGCAGGGAGGAGGGAATGTCAGAATCTGCATCCCCAACAAGTTTCCAGGTGATCTTGACGCCGCGGGTCCCAGTACCAGGCTTGAGAACCACTGGCCTAGACCAATCTCAAAGTGCCCTTCTGTGTGGTTCCTCCCCGATCGGGGACCACCCACCCTTTCGTTCTCCTCTCTTTCCAAACACAATGAGAACACATCCTGACATAGGTGGGTGGGCTACAGGTGGTGACGCAGGATGGCTACCCCTTGACGGGCCTCTCTCTGGGCTCTAACATCTGTGTGTGGCTGTGCCTTTTCCTAGCTCTGTGACGTGGCCAAGTTATTTATTTCTGCAAATGTCAGTTTCCTCTTCCGTAAAATGGGTTTTATATGAGGATAAAAGGAGCTATCACGTACAATATTGAGTGCCTAGAACATGGCAAGACTTAGTGAGTGTTAGCAATTGCTGGAGTTCCCGGTGCCTAATCTCTAATCTACTCCCCGGAAAGTCAGTCAAAAGAGAATGTCCCCACCGTCCCTGTACGTTATAGAGTAGTGACCTTCACTTGGGCCACTATGTCTCAAACTGGGGTACAGGGACCCCAGGAGCCCGGTACCTACTGGGTAAAAGAGGGCACCCCTTCCTAGATCATACTCAGGGAAAGGCCATTTCAAAGTACTTCTCAAACTTTCATGGACAGGGACAGCTGATAGACTGAAAAGATGGACAAGAACCTTCCCTGTAAACAACTTATCCCTAAAGGAAAGATGCCAACTTGACCCAGGAGCTAAGGCTATAAAATCATGGAGTCTTGGGCAGGGTCTGAGGGGCCTCATTTCTAACAAGCTTCCAAGAAAGCCCAAGCTCCTGGTCCAAGGACCATCCTTTCAGAAGCAGCATTTAAATAGTATTTCCTTACAAAGCAAGCATAGGTGTATTGTGGATTTTTAAATATAAAACACCAAACCCTAGTAAATATCCCTATTGTGGTGGGTCATTTCAGATTATGCTCTTCCCCCACCTACTCAATTCTCTCGTGGTGCAAAGTCTCTGCCCTGAGATCTGCTTTGGTGGAAAAACCTAACGAGTCTTGTTGAAGTCACGGTGCCCTCAAGCCTCCCATGGCTGGATGGAAAGGATGGACCCAAAGAGCCCTCCCAGGAGACAATCTGTCCCAAGGGGAAAGAAACCAGGGATATTCCCTTGTCCCCGCAGCAAAACCTTAAATGACAGAGAGTAGATGGATTCCAAGTACACTATAGAGTCTTTTGGTTAAACTTGTCCCTTCTCCAGCCCCCGGATGTAGACCAAGGTCTGAGAGAGACAGGAAAGGGTAGAAGTTAAAACTAAACCAGTGGGAGGGGGTGGGATTGGCAGTTGAGGGGAACTGCTAGGGGAGGGAGGGGCATACCTCATCAACAAAGGTACCTGCATGATCAATGTTTATATACCTAACCCTGAAATGTACCCCACATTCTTTATAATAAAAACCCAGGAATCCAGCATCACATGAGGGCCCAAGCCATGCCACTGTGCGGTCCTGTAGAGAAGAGTAATCCCAAAGGAAGGAGCCATTTTCCCACATAACACTGGCCTCCATACAACTACAATAGCCTGACATCCTGGAGCCACCGGCAGAGCAGGTAAATGTGGAGGAGTTTTGCTGGCCCAGAAAGAGACCAAACATCCGCTTCTTAAAACCCTTGTTCAGGGAGAAAGTACCTGGAGAAATGTACCAGGCACATAGACATGAGTCAAGCAGCCTCATGGGAGCCCTCAAGCAAGGAAACAGGAACTATCTGATGGAGAAAATCACGGCATTCTAGAACCGAGCACCCAACCCCTGGGTGCCCCGGGGGCATCCTAAGGCCAAGTCTGAGTGCTGAAGAACAGAGGAGAGTTCTGTAGTCCTTCAAGAGGAGACAAGAGCAGTGAGAGGACATCGCATGGGAAGAAAGAGGGGTTTAACGGGCCGACACTTTACGAGGCCAGCAGGTTGCTCAGTGAGGAAATGACTTAGGGAGTAACTGGAGAGAAACGATGCCAAATTTGGAGAAAGGAATGAGAATCAGGTCATGACAGACTTTCACATCATGAGAAAGACTCTGGGGACAATGGGAAGACATGGAAGGTTTTAGGAAAAGAAGTGACAGTTTCAGGCTTGTGTTTCAGATGGATCATTCTGGAGGCTGGGCGGAGACTCGGGGAGGGAGTGATCCCAGCCAACGCAGAGAGTCCAGGGGGAAAATGAGGGCCTGAACCGAAGCAGCAGCAGTGGAAATGTGGAGAGAGACTGTTAGATTGAGTGGTTCTCAAAAGAGCTTCTGCCGTAGCAGCCCTGGGAGCCAGCTAAAAATGCAAATTCTCAGGCCCTTCCCAGGACCTATTGAATCAGGAAGTCTGGGGATGGAACCCAGCAATCTGGATTTTTTTTTTTTTTGAGTTGGAGTCTCACTCTGTCCCCCGGACTGGAGTGCAGTGGCCGCTCCCAGCCACTGCGGCCTCGACCTGCTGGGCTCCGGTAATCCTTCCGCCTCAGCCTTCCAAGTAGCAGGAATTACAGGCATGCGCTACCATGCCCGGCTGATTTTTTTTTTATTTATTGTAGCGATGAGGACTCGCCAAGCTGCCCAGGCGGGTCTCGAACCCGCGGGCTCAGGCAATCCACCCACCTCAGCCTCCCAAAGCGCGGGATTACAGGCTGAGTCACCGAGCCCGGCCAATCTGGATTTTTAACAAGCCCTGCTGGTGATGCTGAGACAGGCAACAGTTTGAGAGCCACTGAATTAGAAGAGAGACTCAGTAACACTTGGAGTTAGTGACCTGTGAGAGAGATGCAAGGGTCAAACTGGGCTCTTAGGTGTCTGGATTAAGAAACTACATGAGGCCAAGCTCAGTGGCTCAACCTGTAATCCCAGCACTTTGAGAGGCTGAGGCAAGTGAGAGGCCTGCAGGTTCGAAACCAGCCCGGGCAACTTGCTGAGACCTCATCTCTACAATAAATAAAAAATTAGCCGGGCATGGTAGCATACGCCTATAGTTCCGGCAACTTGGAAGGCTGAGGTGGAAGGAGCGCCGAGGCCAGCAGGTTGACACTGGAGTGGCCATGAGTAGGCCATGGCACTCCAGCCTGGGTGACAGAGTGAGACTCCAACTCAAAAAAAAAAAAAGAAACTACATGAAAGTCGGTACCATTCTCTGAGAAAGGAAACAAATGCAAATGCAAGTGTGGACAAACAGTGAGTTACATCAATACAGGATAAGCAGAGTTTGAAGAACCCACAAATTATCGCACAGAGATACCCCATAAGTAGATGATCCCAAGTTCCAGCAACAGAGCTGGAGTTAGCAACTTGGTAATGCGTCATTTCCAATGCCTGTAGCTACAAGTACCAGAAAACAAAAAACAAGAAAAACGTATATTTAAAGTGATTCACCCAACAGGAAGTCTGGGGATAGATAATACCAGAATGAGTAGGGTATCTGGACAATATCAAGCACACAGGAGATTTCTCTCTTTCAACTTCATAGTGTTGTAAAGAATTTAACCTTGTCTAAAAAGAAGTCTGGCCTTTGCTCACAGCTTCCGGCAGGTAATCCTTTGAAACTGTGTGCCTGGCAGGAATAGTTTTGTTTACCTGGGGCCTTGAGGACAGTCAGACAGTAACCATGTGGTTTGGGGTGGAAGTGTTGGGTCCCACGGCATTAGCTGACCCTCAGAAGGGCTGGAGACAGAAGACTCTGAGGAGTCAAGTGAGCAACCAATCATGCCTACATCATGGAGCCCCAATAAAAACTCTGAACACTGAGGCTCGTGTGAGCTTTCCTGGTTGGCAACACTCCATGTCCTTACACATCAGTGCTGAGAAAGTACCACTGTCCTGACTCCACTGGAAGAAGCCAACTGGAAGCTCCACATTTGGTTTCTTCCTGGACACTTACTTCCCTATGTGTCTCTGTCCTTGGCTGATTTTAATCTGTATTCTTTTTTCTGTCATAAACTATAACTCTGAATAAAACAGCCTTCCGTGAATCATATAAATTCTTCTAGTGAATAATCAAAACTGAGGGTGGTTTTGTGCAGTTGATGTCAGAAGTGAGGCTGCTCTTGTCTGGAATGTTCCCTCTAACATTGCAGTTGGCCAAACCTTTGCGTCCAATATTCCTATTCTGCTGACTTTTAATCCTAGTCTAGCTACTTCATAGTCAAAAGATAGCTGGGACTCCAGACGACACTAAAACCTCACACAACCATATCAAAGGGGAAGGGACAGGGAAAAATACACATCTTTCTGAACCTCTCTCTTTTACTGGGGAAAGGTTCTCCCTAATAAGCCCATTAAACCTCCCATAACTTATAACTGCCTTCGACAGAATCACGTGGCACTCCTAGATACAAGGGAGGTTAGAAAAGCAAATGTCTTTCATTTTCTCCTCTAAAGTGGAAGGGTGGTAAGAAGGGAAGAAAACAGCCGGGCTCGGTGGCTCAGCCTGTAATCCCGCGCCTTTGGGAGGCTGAGGTGAGTGGATTGCCTGAGCCCATGGGTTTGAGACCTGCCTGGGCAACTCGGCGAGACCTCATCTCTACAATAAATCAAAAAATCAGCCGGGCGTGGTAGCGCGTGCCTGTAATTCCAGCTACTCGGAAGACTGAGGCAGAAGGATCGCTGGAGCCTAGTGGGTCGAGGCTGCGGTGGCCGGGAGCGGCCACTGCACTCCAGTCTGGGCAACAGAGTGAGACTCCAACTCAAAAAAAAAAAAAAAGAAAGGAAGAAAACGCAACGCAAGTTGGTAGGCAAGGTTGAGCACCCAACTGGGGGAAATGGGAATCATGCATAGTGATACTAATCTGTACGATAGAGCTAGACAAGAATAAGGGGGGCTAGGAGTTTAGGGTGCAAAATGTAAGGAGATGCTCACACTCAGGTCTGGACACTGCATTTGCACAACTCTAAGAACCAGTATCCTCTTAAATTTTGTGTCCTTGGAGCCTCACTCCTTTTGCCCTAGTCCCGGCTAGCCCTGCCGTGTTGTGTGATGTTTGTCATTGGATGCGGGATGAAGGAACACACCAGGGCTCAGTGCAATTCGGTAGGAACAGCAAAAAGACAGGGAATCCAGGAGCTGAGAGTTTAAGCTGAAAAGCGTACATGTGATGTTCTATGAAGCCGACACCAAGGGCTTAGAGCTAGGAGCAAGGATGCCACCAAAGCCAAAACAACAGATCTCAGCTCAACATGACACCCGTGGGAGAAAGTCTGTGCGCCTAATCTATGCTGGGGGCTGGAGACTTGGAGTGAATTGAAATCAGGGAACCCTTCCCCAAGCATCGCAGCCACAGTGGACTGCATGTCAGGAGATCTGGAGATTCGTCCCACTTCTGACACAGATATGCCTTGTGGCCTTGGCTGAGTCCTCCCCGACCCCCTCTGGTCCTCAGTGACCCCTCCTGTTAAATAAAGGAATCAGAAAGGCCTGTCTCTGAAGCACACACCCCCCCACACACCCACACACCCACACAACCCCACCCAGGGACTCTGTGAATGGCTCGGACAGACACAGCCAGGGCAGGTATACATTCACACCTCTCTACTGAGCACTTACCAAGGGCCACAGATAGAGATACTGAAAGGAAGAAAGACAAAAACAGCCTCTGTCAGAGAACTTAGAATCTAGCATGTGAACAGGACAACCAACAAATAAAATAGATGCCATGTTAGCAGGTAAGAAAGACTGTGAGCCGGGCTCGGTGGCTCAGTCTGTAATCCCGTGCTTTGGGAGGCTGAGGTGAGTGGATTGCCTGAGCCCGCGGGTTCGAGACCCACCTGGGCAAGCGAGACCTCATCTCTACAATAAATCAAAAAATTAGCCGGGCGTGGTAGTGCGCACCTGTAGTTCCAGCTCCTTGGAAGGCTGAGGCGTAAGGATCGCCGGAGCCCAGCAGGTCGAGGCTGTGGTGGCCGGGAGCGGCCACTGCACTCCAGTCTGGGCGACAGAGTGAGACCCTAACTCAAAAAAAAAAAAAAGACTGTGGAGAAAAACAAAATATAGAGGATGGTGGAAGTGCGATTGTAAATAGAGGACAGGAAAGTGAGATTTACAAAAGATCCAAAGAAGGGGGCCGGGGGCAACCATTTGGCCATCCAGGGTAGGGTTACCCGCAGAGGGAGCACCAAGCATGAAATCCTTGACGTGGGAAGGAGGCATGCCCTAGGTAGCTGAGAAAACAAGGTGGGAATTCTCACCCTGTTTCTCCCCCCTCCCCCTGCCCCGCAAGGGTCCAGGAAAGGAAGATGCTGCTTCTTGGAGCCCTTGGGAGCCCAAAGGGACCCGGTGGCTGACGTTCAATGAGGCCTCGTGGCTCTGCAAGCAGTAGAGGGAGGATGGCCACAGGGCCCAGGGACTGACCACTAACTCAACAAATGGCATTGAGGGCCTGACGCACACCAGACATTGTGCCGAGTACAGAAAGTCACATCTCTTCACCTTCCTTCTTCTCCCATCCTCTTCTCTCCTGCTATTTCTACTTCTCCCTGGCTTCTGTTCCCTAAAGCCCCCTCCCTTTTTCTGCTTTCCCTGCCTTTACTGCATAAAAGGTGGCTCTTGTACGAACTAACTGAGTCTCAGCGTCCCCAGCTGTGAAAGGGGCAGAAGGCAGCCTCTCCCACAGGTGCGAGGGGCGAGGTGCTTTTTGGCTGGAAAGCAACACAGTTATAAGCTGCTCTCTTGATTTTGTGTGATTATTATTGAAACCTTTTGAGAAAAGCAAGAAGTTATTCACAAGTACTTATGCAAGTAGGGGGTGAGAATGGCCATGATGAGAGGTGACAGACTATGGTCTATTTTAATAAAGAAGCCTTATAGGAAAGACCTTAGCTGCTCAAGCCTTATTCCAAGGAATGAGGCCCCAGTGTGGAGAAGGCTTTGGGCAGCCTCCCGCCGAGAGGTGCTCCAGGCAGAAAAGAGTGGAAGGTGGGGAAGGTCAAAGCCAGAGGCTCCCAGTGCAAGGGATTATCACAGCTCCTCCCAGGCAACCAGGGAGCTCCAGGAGTGAGCTTAAGGAAGGCCAGTCTGTCTGTCACCACCTAGGAACACAGCTTGCTTCTGATTACCAAGCCTGCCAAGAATTTGCCCTTCGGGGGTTGTAAAAATCACGGGACGGGGGTCTCATAAATGACCAGAAAGGAAGAGGCAGATGGAGGCAAGCCCCCCCACCTCTCACCTGGCTTCTGTCCCAAAAGCCTTTGCTCACACTGCAAGGCAGGGAAAGGACTTTCTCCATCCCCATTCCAGGTTCAGACCCCTAAACATTCACCACAGGGCCTGGCTGTGTCCACCTCTTCACTGAGCCCTAGGTTAGATCACAGCCTCTGCCTTCTTCCACAAGGCTTGAGACCCTTTCTTAGAAACTGCCCCCTGCCCCAGTTTCAGAACTGAGGTCCTGCTCCACACCTGCCAATGAATGTCGCTGGAGCCAACAGCCTGCCTGAACCTTTTTTGAAAAGGTGTTTATTTATTCAAATAAGTAATGCATGCACACGTACAAAAGTACAAAAGAGTGAACTGTTAGAACTCATGTTCCTCCTCTGTCTCACAGCCACTTTGGTTCGTTCCCTGGAGGGAACAGCTGTTTCCAATTTCTTGTGCGCATTTCCCGAGATGGCTATCCATGTACACACACGTCTGTGCGTATATAATATTTTTTACGCAAACAATAATGCCATCTATCTCAGTCACCACCTCACTTTTCTTGCTAAGGATACATCTTGGAGATTGGCCTCTGTGAGTGCAGGAAGAATTCCTCGCTTAAAGGCTGCATTATCCGTGGTATGGAAGGCCACAGTTAATTTGATGTCTCTCATTTTGATGGGGATGTGTGTTGTCCGCTTTGATTCTTCACTATTACAAACAATACTGGAAAAAGTGTCCTTCTACAGCTTGTCCTTACGTGTTTCTGAACACCGATAGAATAAAGTTCTAGAAATCGAGCTGCTGGTTTGCATTTTCAATTCAAATGCATGCTCTCCACCTTAGTCAACAAAGCACTGCACGATGATACGAGAGAGGCTGCCTTCCTGTTCTGACCAACCCAGTGTGTCGTTAAGCTTGCTGGCCCTTGTCCAAAATCACCATATTTTCAGAGTATCTCCAACATTGAGGATCCACAGGCCAGAGAAGCCCCTGTTCCTCAGGCCGAACGGTCCCAGGATTGGCTGGCTAGAAGCTGACCCCTAGGCTAGCCACTGCCGCCCGTCATCTCCTAATAAACCAGGCTTTGAAGCCTCACAGCCTACCCAACGTCCCAGGCTGGAGAAGCTGGGACCCAGCCAGCCTCAAGACCGAACATGAGGTTACATAAGCAAGAAGACAGAATAGAAGGTTTCCCGCTTGTATTCCCGCATAACAACAATAATTTCGCCTCTATCTACAGGCTTCCTATCTGCTCTTGAGATCCAGGTAGGAAGCTGCAAAGTCCCAGTGGAGCCCAAAACTGCGGAGGGCCATTTTGTTTTGTTTTGCTCTGTGAGTTGGAATCGCATTCTTGTCGCCCAGGCTGGAGTGCGGTGGCACACTCAGGGGCACCTCAGCCTTGACCTGCTGGGCTTAGGCGATCCTTCCGTCTAAGCCTTCCAAGTAGCTGGAACTACAGACGCACACCACCACGCCCAGCGAGTTTTTGTGATTTATTGTAGAGACGAGGTCTCACCAAGTTGCCCGGAGTGGTCTCGAACCCCCAGGCTCAGGCAATCCTCTTGCCGCTGCCTCCCAAAGTGCTGGGATGACAGGCTGAGCCACCGCAACTGGCTGAGGAGGGCCATTTTAAGAGGGTAAGCCACACCAGATGGCAGCCTCATCAACTGTAGTCCAGGCTACAGACCTATAAATGGCCTCATTCTACTGTGAACTTGGCTACAGCCCTATTTGGGCTTAGTCCTGCCACCAGCATCATCCACCAAAAGATCCAGGCATAGTCACACCTGCCTGTACCTCAGGTAACAGGACCACTGATCTCAGTCCCACAGCAGATCCTGAAACAATCCTGTAACCCTCAGTTCCGGCCCCTCTCAGCCATGGGCCAGGTGTGTTCTGCTCACCCAGTGGTCTTCTGGGAGGTCCATACCTCACCCAACAGTCTGCCGGGAAGACCATGCCTCCAAAAACAGGCCTACCAACCTCAGTTTGACTATGAATCCTAAAGCAGCACTGTTATATGGCTCCACACAGCCACCACACAGTCCCACAGTCACCGTTTGGGGACATTCCTGTCCACACAGGAGCCCAGCAGGAGACATGCCCATCAGGCCTCCAGAGGCGGGCACACAGATTTCAAACTCAGCTGTGAACCCTGAAACAGTTTTGTGACTCAGGACTCTCAACCATAGTATGAGGTCAGTCTCCTGGCCGAGTGACCCACGTAGTGACCGAGCAGGAGTCCACCCAGATCACTTGAGAGAGTCAAATCCATCCAATCCACTGGTAGCAGGACTGACATTTGTGGGCCTGACTACAGACCCTGAAGTATAATCCCTTGTTTTAGCACCAGCCCTACTCACCATAGTTCTGAAAGCAGTCCAGCCCACCAAAGGAATAGATCTGAGCCCACCTGAGTCAGTCAACCACAGACCCCACTGCAGACCCTGCAGCAATCCTATGTCTTTGGATAGCCCCACTCAACTGCAAACCCAGAGGCAATTCCATCAGCCTGGGGAACCAAACAGGAGAAGGTTTTTACCAGCTAAAAACAGTCTGTAAAGACTGAAAGAGATTCTTGTTTCTTCAAATGCACAGACACCAATGCAAGGCTACATGGCTCACAAAGAATCAAGCAAACGTAACACCACCAAAGGACTCTAATAAAGCTCCAATAACTGACGCCAAAGAAGTGGAGATCTACAATCTGCCTTAAAAAGTATTCAAGACAATAATTTTAAAGAAGTTCAATGAGATGCAAGAGAAAGTAGAAAAAGCAACGAAATGAAATCAGGAAAATAGTGCATTTAAAAAATGACAAGTTTAATTTAAAAAGCTGAAAACATTAAAAAGAACCAAATAGAAGTTCTGGAGCTGAAGAATGCAATGACAAAACTGCAAAATTCAACAGAAAGCTGCAACAGCAGACTCAATCATGCAGAAGAAAGAATAAACAAACTCGAAGACAGATTCATTCAAATTAGCCAATTAGAGAAAAAAATAATGAAAAAGAGTGAAGGAAACATATAGGACACACGTGGGACACCATCAAGTAAATGAATACACGCATTCTGAAAGTATCAGAAGGAGAAGAGAAATAAAGGAATGAAAAAGTTATTTAAAGAAATAATGGCTGAAAATTTCCCAAATCTTGGAAGAAATATGAACATTCAAACCCATGAAGCTCAAAGGCTCTAAGCAAGATCAAACCAAAGATTAACTAAGATATATTATAATCAAATTGTCAAAAGTCAAAGACAAAGAGAAAATCTTGAAAGCAGCAAGAGAAAAGTGACTTGTCACATACAAGAAAAATTTCATGAAGCCATCAGCCAATTTCCCAAGAAAAACTTTGCAGACAAGGAGGGATGGAATGATAGATTCAAAATGCTGGGGGTGAAAACTGACAACCAAAAATGCTATGCATGGCAAAACTGAACTTCAGAAATGAAAGAGAGATAGAGATATGACCAAACAAACAAAATCTGAGGGAGTTCATTACTTTTAAGATCTGCCCATAAAAAAATGCTAAAGGGAGTTTTTCAAATTGGAACAAAAAAATCCTAAGTAACAGCATAAAAGTATATGAAAGTAAGAAACTCACTGGTAAAGATAAATACAAGTCAAATTCAAAATAATCTGCCACTGTTGTGGTGATGCATAAATCACTTTCACCTTAGTATAAAAGTTAAAAGATAAAAGTATTACAAGTAACAATAGCTGCAATAATTTGTTAATGGATATATAATATAAAAATATGTTAAGTGTGACATCAACAGCATAAAACGATAAGAGAAGTAAACGTGTAGAGTTTTTGTATGTGATTGAAATTAAGTTGTTATTAGTTTAAAATAGACTGCTATAATTTTTTTTTTTTTTTTGAGTTGGAGTCTCATTCTATCGCCCAGGCTGGAGTACAGTGGCATGCTCACGGCCATCCCAGCATTGACCTGCTGGCCTCTGGTGATTCTTCTGCCTCAGTTCTCCAAGTAGCCAGAACTACATGTGTGCTCCACCACCCCCAGCTAATTTTTTTGTTTATTGAGAGACGAGGTCTCACCATGTTGCCCAGGTTGTTCCCAAACCCATGGGCTCCGGCAGTCCTCTCACCTCGGCCTCCCAAAGTGCTGGAATTACAGGCTTGAGCCACCACGCCCGGCAAACTGTTATAAGATAGCTCATGAATGCCTCATAGTAAACACAAAGCAAAAACCTCTAGTCGATACACAAAAGATAAGAAGAAAGGAATCAAAGCATACCACAAAAAAACCCCACAAAGATAGTAAAATAGGAAGAAGAAAACAAGGGAGTCACAAAACAATAACAAATACAATGAACAAAATTGCAACAGTAAGTCCGTACCTTTTAATAAGTACCTCAAATATAAATGGATTAAATCCTCCAATGTAAAGACAAAACACGACTGCAATGACTAAAGTAAACAAGAGCCAGCAATATATTACCTGCACATGACTCACTTTAGTTTTAAGAATACACATAGGCTGCAAGTAAAGGGATAGAAAACGATATTCCATGCAAAAGAGAGGAGGGGTTTATTTATATCAGATGAAATGAATTTTAGTCAAAATCTGCTACAAGAAACAAAGATGGTCACAATATAATGATAAAGGTATTAATTCATCAAGAAGATATAATAATTTTAAATATATATGCACTCTACTTTGGAATACCTAAATATATAAAGCAAATATTAACATAACTGAAAGGAGAAACAGGCAGCAATGCAACAATAATGGAACACTTGTATATTCCACTTTCAACAATAGATAGACCATCTATCTACACCAGGGGTGTCCAACCTTTCGGCTTCGAGTAAAGAGGAATTATCTATAAGACTTCTCAAGGTGCACATCAGAAATGTTTGAACATGGTGTTAAAAGATTTTGTGGGGCTGCACTACCAGTTGTCCTAGGCCACGTGTGGCCTGGGGGTTGCAAGTTGGAAATGCCTGATCTAGACAGAAGTCAGAAAGGAAACACCAGACTTGAATAACAATATGCACCAAATGAACCTAACAGACAATACAGAACATTCTATCCAACAACTGTTAAACATGCATTCTTCTCAAGGGCACATGAAGCATTCGCCAAGCCACAAAACAAGTCTTAACAAATTTAGGAACTGAAATAATAGCAAGTATTTTTTCCAGCCACAATGATATGAAACCAGAAATCAATAACAGAAGGAAAACTGAAAAATTCACAAATATATAGAAATTAAACAACACGCTCCCGAACAGCCAATGGGTCAAGAAAGAAAGCAGAATGGAAATGAAAAGGTGTTTTAAGGCAAATAAAAATTGGAACACAACATAGTAAAAATTATACAATGCAGCAAAAGCAGTTCTAAGAAGGAGATTTACAACCTACGTTTAAAAAAAGAAAGAGCAATCCTAGATAATAACCTAAACTTACACCTCAACAAACTGGAAAAACAAGAACAAACTAAGCCCAAAGTTAGTGGAAGGAAGGACATAATAAAGATTTAAGCATAAATACTAGAAAGACAATAGAAAAAAAATCAGTAAAACTGAATTGTTGTTTTTAAGATTTAAAAATAGCAAAGTTAGTTAGAATAACCAATAAAAAGATGGAGGAGTCAAATAAATAAAATTATAACTGAAAAAGGAGACTTATAAGTGATGTTACAGAACTACCAAAAAATCATAAGAGACAACTGTGAACAATTATACCCCAACAAATCAAATAACTTAGAAGAAACTGATAAGTTCCTGGAAACATGCAACCTACCTAGACTGAGTCATGAAGAAATAGAACATTTGAACAGACCAATAATGAGTAATGAAATTAAAGCCATAATCAAAAACTTCCCGACAAAGAAAAAAGCTCAGGACCAGATGACTTCAAGGTAAATTCTATCAAGCATTTAAAAAACAATTAACACAGGATGGCCATCACCAATAGTTCAAAAACAACAGATGCTGGAGAGGATGCGGGGAAAAGGGAACACTTCTACAATGCTGGTGGGAGTGCAAACTAGTACAACCTCTGTGGAAAATAGTGCGGCGATTCCTAAAAAATCTAAAAATCAACCTTCCATACAACCCAGCAATCCCCCTTCTGGGAATACATCCAGAGGGGCTCGAATCATTCTATTAAAAAAGACATTTGCATATGCATGTTTATCACAGCATTATTTACAATAGCAAAAACATGGAACTGTGCTGCCCATTAAAAGTGAGCTAGAATTTTTAAATGTGGTACATATGCACGATGGAATACTATGCAGTCATAAAGAAGAACAAAATTATGGACTTTGCATCAACCTGGATGGATCTAGAGTCTATCATACTCAGTGACCTATCACAGAAACAAAGAACTGAGTACCACATGTTCTCACTCATAAGCAGACCCTGATCATTTTTCATAATACTATAAGAAAGGGTTCGGCAGTAGCAGGATGCTGCCAGGGGATGGAGGCTGGGGTGTGAGGGGCATATAACATCATAAGGGTAACTGATCTCAAACCAGTCAAAGTGGGAACCAAAGGGAGGCCCAAACTTTACCTGCATGATGACCAGTTATCTACCTAATCCTGGATTGTACTCCACATCTTTAAAATTAAAAACAAAAAACAATTAACACCAATCCCTCTCAAACGCTTCCAAAACCTTGAAGAGGAGAGAGCATTTCTAAACTCATTTTGTCGGGCCAACATTTCCCTCATGCTAAAGCCAGATAAGGACAGTACAAGAAAAGAAAATTATAGGCCAATATCCCTGATGAATACAGATGTAAAATTCCTCAGCAAAATACTAACAGCACAAATTCAACAGTACACCAAAAGGATCATACACTATGATGAAGTGGGATTTATCCCTGGAATGCAAGGATGGTCCAACATATGCAGGTCAATAAACATGGTATACCACTTTCACAGAATTAAAGATAAAGATCATATGATCATTTTCATAGATTCATAAAAAGCATTTGACAAAGTTCAATATTATTTCATTATTTTAAAAAAACTCCCAACAAATTATGTACAGAAGGAATCTGCCTCAACACAATAAAGGCCATCTATGACAAGCACATAGCTAACATTATATTTAACAGGGAAAAGCTGAAAGTGGTTCCTCTAAGGTCAGGAACAAGACAAGGATGCCCTCTCTTACCACTTCTACTCCACATAGTACTGGAAGTCCTAGACAGAGAAGCTGGCAATAAATAAATAAAGTTATCCTGATCAGAAATGAAGAAGTTCTATTGTCCCTGTTTGTAGATTACATGATCTTATATGTAGAAAATCCTAAAGACTTCACACAAAAAAACTGTTAGAACTGATAAGTAAATTATCAGGATACAAAATCAACATGTAAGAATCAGTTGTGTGCCTATACACTAACAACAAACTATCCCCAAAAGAAATTAAGAAAACAATCTCATTTACAATAGCATCAAATAGAATAAACTATTTAGGAATAAATTTGACCATAGAGGTGAAAAAAAATCTATACACTGAAAACTATAAGATACTGATGAAAGAAATGAAAGACAAACCAGGTTCGGTGGCTCAGCCTATAATCCCGCGCCTTGGGAGGCTGAGGTGAGTGGATTGCCTGAGCCCACGGGTTTGAGACTCGCCTGGGTAACTTGGCGAGACCTCATCTCTACAATAAATCAAAAATTAGCCGGACATGGTAGCGCGCACCTGTAGTTCCAGCTACTTGGAAGGCTGAGGCAGAAGGATCACCGGAGCCCAGCAGGTCGAGGCTGCGGTGGCTGGGAGCAGCCACTGCACTCCAGTCTGGGCGATGGAGTGAGACTCCAACTCAAAAAAAAAAAAAAAAGAAATGAAAGACAAATAAATGGAAATATGCCCCAAACTCACGGATTGGAAGAATTAATATTATTTAAATGACTATACAATTTTAAATCATGTACAGATTCAATGCAATATCTATCAAAATTCCAATGACCTTTTTCACAGAAATAGAAAAAATAATCCTAAAATGTTCATGGAACCACAATAGACTCTGAATAGCCAAAGAAATCTTGAGAAAGAAGAGCAAAGCTAGAGCTACCATACCTTCTGATTTCAAACTATATCACAAAACTATAGAAATCAAAATGGTATGGTACCAGCATCAAAACAGACACAGAGACCAATGGCACAGAATAGAGAGCCCAGAAATAAACTCATACATATGCAGCCAACTAATCTTTGATAAGGGGATCGAGAATACTCAGGAGGGAAAGAAGAGTCTCTTCAATAAATGCTGCTGGGAAAACCGAATCTCCACAGGCTAAAGAATGAAATTGGACCCTCATCTCACACCATACACAAAAATTAACTCAAAACAGATTAAAGACTTAATTGTAAGACCTGAAACCACAAAACTCCCAGAAGAAGACATAAGGAGAAAGCTCCTTGACATTGTCTTGACAATGATTTTCTGGATATGGCACCAAAAGCACAGACAATTAAAGCAAAAATTAACAACTGGGATGACATCAAACTGCACAGTAAAGAAACAATCAATAAACGGAAAAGCAACTTATGTAACGAAGAAAAATTTACAAAGCATAAATCTGATAAGGAATTATATCCAAACTACATAAGGAATTCCCGCAACTCCAAAAACAATGAAAAAACTCCAGTTTAAAAAACTGAGAAACCGGCCGGGCTCAGTGGCTCAGCCTGTAATCCCAGCACTTTGGGGAGGCCAAGGCGAGTGGACTGCCTGAGCCCATGGGTTCGAGACCAGCCCAGGCAACTTGGGGAGACCTCATCTCTACAATAAATCAAAAATTAGCCGGGCGTGGTAGCACACACCTGTAGTTCCAGCTCCTTGGAAGGCTGAGGCGGAAGGATCGTCGGAGCCCAGCAGGTCAACGCTGGGGTGGCCATGTGCCATGACACTCCAGCCTGAGCAAAAGAATAAGACTCTGACTCAAAAAAAAAAAGAGAGAGAGAGAAACCTCTGAACAGACATTTTTCCAAAGAAGATATACAAATGGCCAACAGTTATATGCAATCACTAACCATCAGGGAAAGGCCACTTAAAACCACAATGAGCCACCACCTCACACCTGTTAGGATGGCTGTTATCAAAAAGACAAGAGAGAACACATGGTAACAAGGGTGTGGAGAAAGGGGAGCCCTTATACACTGTGGGTGGGAAGGTAAATTCATACAGCTGTTTGGAAAACAGTCTGGAAGTTCCTCAAAAAATTAAAAATAGAGCTATCATAGGATCCAGCAATCCCATTTCTGGGTGTTTATGCAAAGGAAATGAAATCACTATCTCCAAAGATACCTGTAACCTGTTCATTGCAACATCATTCACATTAACCAACATATGGAAACAACCTAAGTGTCCATCGATAAAAATGAATGGATAAAGAAAGTGTGGTATCTAGTATGCTAAATGAAATAAACCAGGCCGGGCTTGGTGGCTCAGCCTGTAATCCCGTGCTTTTGGAGGCCGAGGTCAGTGAACTGCCTGAGCCCGCGGGTTCGAGACCCGTCTGGGCAACTTGGTGAGACCTCATCTCTACAATAAATCAAAAAAAATTAGCCGGGTGTGGAAACGCACGCCTGTAGTTCCGGCTCCTTGGAAGGCTGAGGCGGAAGGATCGCCGGAGCCCAGCAGGTGGAGGCTGCAGTGGCCGGGAGTGGCCACTGCACTTCAGTCTGGGCAACAGAGTGAGACTCTCAAAAAAAAAAAAAAGAAAGAAAGAAACCAGACAGAGAAAGACAAATACTTCATGGCCTCACTTGTACGTGGAATCTGCAAAGGTCAAACCATAGAAGCAGAGAGTAGAATGGTGATTGCCAAGGGCAGAGGGGTGGGAGAAATGGGGAGGTCTTGGTCAAAGGGCACAAACTTTCATTTACACGATGAATGGCGATGAATGTACAGCATGGTGACTATTAATAATACTGCAGTGTATACGTGAAATTTCCTAAGAGTAGATCTTAAGTGTTCTCACCATAAAAAAAAACTATGTGAGGTAATGGATATGTTAATTAAATTGATTGTATTGATCATTTTACAGTGTATATGTATATCAGATAATCACATTGTACACTTTTACACCTTAGATACATACAACTTTTATTTTTCAATTATACCTCCATAAAGCTAGGGAGGAAAAAGAATTTTTAAAAAGTTCCAACAAAATGCTTTGGGGTCAAGTGTGGTGGCTCATGCTTGCACTGATAAAGGACTTTGGCAAAGTCTCAGGGTACAAAATAAACATATAAAAGACAGTTTCATTCCTATACAGCAACAACAAGCAGGCAGAAACCCAAATAAAAAGCACAATCCCATTCACAATAGCCACCAAAAAAATGAAATACCTCAGCATCTTCCTAACCAGAGAAGCGAAAGACCTTTACAATGAGAATTACAAAACACTGCTCAAAGAAATCCAAGAAGACACAAACAAATGGAAAAATATCCCATGCTCATGGATAGGAAGAATCAACATTGTTAAGTTGTCTATCCTACCAAAGGCAATCTACAGATTCAACGCCATACCCATTAAGTTACCAACACCATTCTTCTCAGAACTGGAAATGACAATACAGAAATTTATATGGAAACATAAATGACCACGAACAGCCAAAAGAATCCTTAGCAAAAGAAACAAAGCAGGAGGTATCACACTTCCAGACTTCAAACTTTACTATAAGGCTACAGTAATCAATACAGCCTGGTATTGGTACAAGAACAGGCACAGCCGGGCTCGGTGGCTCAGCCTGTAATCCCGCACCTTTGGGAGGCTGAGGTGAGTGGATTGCCTGAGCCCGCGGGTTCGAGACCCGCCTGGGCAAGCAAGACCTCATCTCTACAATAAATCAAAAAAAAATCAGTCGGGCATGGTAGCGCGTGCCTGTAATTCCGGCTACTCAGAAGGCTGAGGTGGAAGGATCACCGGAGCCCAGCACGTCGAGGCTGCGGTGGCCGGGAGCGGCCACTGCACTCCAGTCTGGGCGACAGAGTGAGACTCCAACTCAAAAAAAAAAAAAAAAAACAGGCACATAGACCAATGGAACAGGATAGAATTCCGGAAGCAAATCCTCAATTCCTCAACCAACTCATCTTTGCAAAGCCTCCAACAACACCACTGGGGAGAGGAGAACCTATTCAGTAAATGGTGCTGGGAAAACTGGCTGACCACATGCAGAAGACTGAAACAGGACCCCTACCTATCACCATACACAAAAATTAACTCTAAATGGATCAAAGACCTAAACGTAAAACCTCAAATTATGAGAATCTTAGAAAGCGCAGGAGACACCCTTATGGAAATTGGAACTGGGAACCAATTTCTATTCAGAAACCTAAAGGCCAATACCTTAAGAAATCAGATAGACAAGTGGGACCTCATCAAATTAACAAGCTTCTGACAAAGGCCTAACATCTAGGATCTACAAGGAACTCATATGTGCCGAAAGGAGAAAAACAAACAGCCCCTTTTAAAAGTGGGCAAAAGACATGAATAGACACTTCTCAAAAGAAGATACATGGGCAGCCAACAGACACATGAAAAAGTGCTCAGCCTCACTCATCATCAGAGAAATGCAAATCAAAACCACATTGAGATACCACCTAATCCCTATAAGAATGGCCATCATTAATAAAACAAACAACAACAGATCCTGGCAAGGATGTAGAGAAAAAGGAACGCTTCTACACTGCTGGTGGGAATGCAGACTAGTACAACCTCTTTGGAAGACAGTGTGGCAATTTCTGAAAGAACTAGAAATCGACCTTCCACATGACCCAGCAATTCCCCTATTGGGAATATACCCAGAGGAATTCAAATTATTCTATGACAAAGATACCTGCATATGTATGTTTGTTGCAGCTCTATTCACAATAGCAAAAACATGGAACCAATCATGTTGCCCCTGGAAGCTGGACTGGATAAAAAAATGTACATGTACACAATGGAATATTATGCAGCCATAAAGAAGGACAAATATACAGATTTTGCAACAATTTGGATGGATTTGGAATCTATCATACTCAGTGATTTATCACAGAAAAAAAGAACTGAGTTCCATATGTTCTCACTCATAAGGCGATCTTGAACAATTACAATGCTATAAGAAAGTGATTGGCAGTAGTGAAAAACTGTCAGGGGAGAGGGGTGGGACTGGCAGTTGAGGGAAACTGCTGGGGGAGGGAGGGGCATACCTCATCAACAAGGGTACCTGCGTGATCAATATTTGTATACCTAACCCTGAATTGTATCCCACATCTTTAAAATAAATAAATTAATTTAAAAAATGAAAAAAAAAAAACCTGTTGGGCAGTGTGCCTAGTATTAAGTGAGCACTTAATGTTAGTTTTTGCTGTTGTTGTTGTTGTTATCATTATAATTGTCAAAAAGTAGAGAAAGGAAAATAGGAACAATTTCATTTATTGTAAAACATAGGATTTATTCTGTTTAACAGTCCAGAATTTGAGTTGTTTCTATAGAGTCAATATTTTAATTCAATAAAGCAAAAGGTCTTGGTGTTAATTCAATAAAGCAAAATGTATTGTTGTTAGACAGCAATAATCATTACAAGTAGCAATTCTGTCAATCAGATGTGAGTAGGACACCTGGTAGGTTGCATAATGACAGCTGAGGGGCCAAAGCGGCTGGCAAGGTCTTCCGGGAGCTGTTGGGGTCCTTTTCCCTTGTCAGATTTCCACATCTAGGAACTCAGTTTTTATAAGGAACTCAGTTTTTATCTAGGAACTTGTCTGAGGTGACAAGGACAAGGTCATGGGAGACTGATTTACATGAACTAATCTCAGAAGCCGCAGATGTAGAAACCTGACATACAACATATCACTCAACAGAATTATAACTGCCACTGGGGTCAGCACCTTCCTGTGCACCGCTCTGGTCATCACGTTGTCTCTTTGTGGGCAGATCTAAAGGGGAATTGGTACCAATCAGCTTCCAGGGTGGGCAGGGGTCAGAGTATGGGAGATAAATTAATCCTATAGAACACATAGTCTAGGTCATAGTAAACACCCCATCAATTCTGCCTGTTTCCATAATTCACCAAATTCCACATCTTTATTGAAAAATGCGAGATAGGGCAACCCCCTCGGGTCTCCTCCCACTGTGGAAGCTTTTGTGTCCTCTCAATAAATCCTGCTTTGAGAAAGAAAGAAAGGAAGGAAGGAAGGAAGGAAGGAAGAGAGAAAGACACAAGATAAAAACCAATAGACTCTTGTTAGCAACTCTCTTTTCTGTAGACCCCATGTTCCTCACTCTTCATCTGTATACTACCATCGACAGAATCAGCTTTCTTGATGCCATTACACTGTTCCTTCTTCCCTGGGATTTTGCCTTTATTGAATTTGATGTTCCCAGGTCACCTCCCCCGCACACTTACAGACATTATGCAGTGCCACTTCTATAAATAATCTCATCCTTTCATGGTTTGCTTTTGCTAGCTTAACAATCAAATCATGTTTTTGGTTATTTATTGCCCCATAACAAACTGCCCCCAAACTTAGTAATGTGAAACAACAACAATCATTTGATTATTAACTCTCACAAGTTTGCATAGTTGACTGGGCTGGTTAGGCGGTATTCATTCAGGGTGTCTCAGGCAGCTGCCATCAGTTGATGGCTGGTGCTGGAAAATTCTGAATGTTTGCTCCTCTTACATCTGGCATATGAGCTGGGAAGAGTCAAATGCTGAGGGATGGAGCTTCTAGGTGTCTCTAGGATTATTTCTTTGTCTGTGTGGTCTCTCTCCATGTGGTCTCTCCAGCATTGCAACATTGGGGTAACAGGACATCTCACAGATGGCTCAGGGCTCCAGAGGCTCACATCCTATACTAGAGAGAGCCAGGCTGGAGTTATATCACCATTTTCTCCCCAGCCTCAGAAGTTTCACGGCATTCCTTTTACCATATTCTATCAGTCAAGATATACACAAAGGCCCACCCAGTTTCAATGAGGGTGTGGGGAAGACATAAACTGCTTCTTAGAGGGGGATATGGCAAGGTTCTGGAGGATAATGTGGGACTGGAAATATTATTACGACAGTTTTGTAAAATACAATCTATCACAAAAGGGAATCTTTATTTTATCTTATTTTTATTTTTGAGTTGGGATCTCTCTGTCACCCAGGCTGGAAGGCAGTGGTCTAATCACAGCTTACCTCAGCCTCAACCTCTTAGGCTCAGGTGACCCTTCTGCCTCAGCCTCCTGAGTAGCTGGAACTATAGGCATGCACCACCAGGCCCAGCTAAATTTTTTTTCTTTTTTTTTTTTTTTTTGTAGAGACAAGGAAGGTCTCACAATGTTGCTAAGGCAGGTCACAAACTCCTAGGCTCAAGCAATCCTCCTGCCTTGGCTTCCCAAAGTGCTGGATTACAGGCGTGAGCCACCAAGCCCAAGCAACTTCTAGTTATTGGAGAACTGCGGGTGTTTTATTTCATATCAGCCAGATCCCTGTTTTCAGGAGCATCGAATACTAAATCCATGGTTCCTCTTCCACAGCCTCTGCACAGCCCTGTGAGGGAGAGTAAAAGTCATGGGGATTGCAAATGAATAGATGAAGACATTAAGATCATTTAAAAATTAATGAATTTCCTGCAAAGTATAATATGGAGATGATATTTTGGGATCTCTGACTCTGACCTAAATAGACAAATGCTTTTCAAAATGATGTTGACGATTTTTTTTAAAAAGAACATGCTATAAACGTTCCTTTTAAGCAACTAGTTGAGTCAGAAGCCATGTTTCAGATGTGTCAGGAAGTGAATATTCTTATGCTTCTGTGTGATTAGGGCTCTCTGGGTGTATTTTACTGGGACCTGGTTGAAAGACAGGCCTTGGAAGTGAAATGATACTGACTAGAGAGCAAGCAATTAACCTCCCAGAAGCTTTGTGATTACATTTCCAGTGGGGATGAGACCCAAAGCCTTGGAGGCATTCCAGAGGTTATAAATGCGGAGATGGTTGTCTTCCTTTCTCCTGGAGACATTTGTTTTTGTTCCAAAGGGTAGCGACTCGGAATCCTTCTCCTTTTCTTCTCAAGGAGAACTTGCTTGCATTAGGGAGATTAAGTTTGTTTCCCATCCTCAGGAGGAGAAATTTTATACAACCTCCCAGATTCCTATTTTGTGGGGGTTCCTCCACAGTACCAATCAATCCCCGTATGTGTGGGATGATCTCCAGCTCTGGTCACATCACTCCAAGGAGAAGAATTAGGACAAAGTGAAGTGGGAGAGATTGTTACTGTGAGTGAGTAATAAAAATCAGTCAGCCCCAGAAATCTCATGCCTATATAAATATAGGCATTTAAAAGTGTATTGATAGGAAAACACTTAAGCATGCCCATTTAAGTATATTATTTTATAATTCTCTTTTTCTTGTTGGTAGATTTAATGTTGCATCACAGAGAACGTTAGAATTCACTGGGTTTTTTTATGTGTGCAATTCAATGGCTTGTAGGATACTCACAGAACTTTGTAGCTCATTTTAGAACACTTATATCACCCCCAAAATAAACCTCACACCCATTAGCAGTCACTCTTCATTTCCCCCCATCCCGCTCCCAGCCCTAGGCAACCACAAACCTACTTTCTCTGTAGATTCTCTATGCTAGGTATTTCCTACAAATGAATCATATAATATGTGATCTTTTGTGACTGACTTCTTTCACTTAGCATAATGTTTTCAAGGTTTGTATATGCTGTTGCATGTATCAGCACTTCATTCCTTTTCGTGTTGAAACACTATTCCACTATAAGGAGACACTGAATTTTATTTATCCATGTGTCAGTTGATGAACATCTGGATTGTTTCCATCTTATGGCTATTGTGAATAATGCTGTTATAAACATTCATGTAAAGATTTTGTGTGAACGTATGTGATCATTTCTCTTGAGCATATACCTAGGAATGAAATTGCTAGTTCAAGTGGTAAATCTATGTTTGACCTTTTCATAAATCACTAGATTGTCTTCCAAAGTGGATGTAATCTTTACATACCCATCAGCAGCATATAAGTATTCCAGTTTCTCTATATCCTCACCAACACTTATTATATGTCTTTTTTATAACCATCTTAAGGGTGTAAAGTGGCAATCGTTGTTTTTAGTTCAAATTATTTATATAAGATCTTACTTTTATTCTATGCATTTTGCAACTTTTGCACAGAGCACCTTCATGCAAACCATTTGTTTCAATAGGATAACGAGATTGATTTTTTTTTCTCTAAAAGTCAAAAAGGTTGAATGAGTTGCCCAAGGTCGTGTAATTAATAAATGACACCACCAGAACATTCTTAGCCTGTCTTCTAATTCAAATCCCCATACACATTTCCTTTTCTACTCAACTAATCTGATCACTTTGACCATTCCTTTGGGTCTTGGAGATATGAGAAGAAGTAGGGGGAAGAACATAAAGATACCCAATGACCAATAATAATCATGACCAGTCTCTGTCTTTATATTTTGCCACTGGAGAATCAGCTACAGATTAGACTATCTTTTTCCATTCTACCCGATATCAGGAGGAACTTGATGAGGAAGTTCCGTGTTAGGCCATCACATTACATGGAATGATCACCTTTCCTTCACATCTTCCTTGCCCCAGTTAAAGGAAAAGATGCTTTCAGATTCTGAATACTCATGAAGAAAACTGTTATATTACATCATGTTATATAATTATAACATGACCTAGTTTCTAAGGATCCAGCTGCTGGTATAAATTCAAGATTGGATTCTATTTTATACACTACCTGACTTAAATCCTTACCCAGCTTTCTTGGGCTTCAACTTTATTAGATTCTCCTCCTTGTGATGCTGAGAAAAAAATTCTATGAGAGACAACTTCCCAACCTCCTCCTTCCACTACGTTTGAGAATTTGAAGGACTGGTCCAACAGGATATCTTCCTACCACTGTCCAGACCATTTCCAGACTTTGTGTCCCTGGAGTTGAAGACTCCAGTGCCTCCCTTGCACCAGTTCACAACGGATCCAATCCTACCTTCTATTTCTGGAGCCGCTTCTTTCTACTGCCTCTGCTGAATGTCAAAAGACCTTCTCCCATCCATCCCAGGAGGTTCCCCTACAGTCCCAAAGCATGTACTTCCCAGGGTTCCAAATTACCTATTTTGCTGCCACCAGGGAAGAATTAAGCCAAGTTATTCCAGAGATGAACCAAGAAGCTATTCACTATAGGTCTACACATGGCACCAATGAGCTTCTTACTGAAGAAATAAAAAGGTGCTATTCCAGGGTATGCAGCTGTGGCATAAGGATTATTTTGAGCTAAAAACAATTGAGAATTGACAGATGCTGGATGAGTTCTCTGTCCTCCTTTGAGCTCCCTAAAAGCAAGACATAAAATTCCCTTTGAGGAAGGTGTCACCTCAACCTTGTACCAGGAAGAGAAAAGGGAATCTTATTATTGAAAACTGGAGTCAACACCAAGATAAGCTTGCATAAACAAACTTTACTAAAATAGTCCTTTTCTTCTGTCAGTCTCCCCATATATTTCCTAGTCACTCCCCCACAATTTATTATTCCTGGAAACCAATCTCGCTTTCTTTCACCAGGAAGGGAATGTAAGCTTCCTAGTCTAACCACTTATTTGGGTTTTATTTCTTTTTTATAAACTACTATACATGCAAAATATTAATAACAATGGTGTGTCTTTTCTCCTATTAATCTGTAGTTTGGTCATTTAATTTTCAGGCCCCCAGTTTCTGAACCTAAGAGAGTAGAAGAGAGGTTTTTCCTTTCTGATATTTCACCGATGCCAACCTTGTGTCTAGAAAGGGAAAATATTCTCTAAATGTATCTATATTATGAGGGTACTTTGGGCACTAAAAGATAGTTTTTGACATCTCCCCTTTATCTGGAAGCCTTAATCCAGGGGCCGTTATTATGGGTCCTACTATCCCTTTGACTGGTCCTATCATGAGTTAGAAAAGCCTCACTTCTCAGAGAAGACAGACACAAACCCAAAAGAATTAAACTACCTATTTTATGTCAATACATTATGAGCTGAAAAATTTGATAGAGTCAGAAATTTTGTATTTTGTCTCTTCCACAGTGCTTTCAGTTTAATTGAATTCCATTAATCCACAAAGATCTAATTTAAAGACAATGAAACTCTCTGGCCTGGTTAATTTCATTTTCATCTCACCATTTACAGAAACGATTTGTACCAGAGACCCCAGTTCAGAAACAGAGTATTTTCCTATTGATGTCAACAGGCCAAAGCACACCATTCCCTTGCCCCTCTGTGGACCAACATTTTAGAGGCCCCTGAGCCACAGCAGAAAGTCCAAAGATTTAAAATCTTTGCACGTGGCCACTAAATTTTCTTTAATCTTCAAAACTAAACCACCAAGTTTTGTTAGTGGCTTTCAGGCAAGGTTTTTTTAATTAAGTTTTCAGGTAAAGTTGTGGATCTGGGCTGCAGAGATGTGTTGACTTGGGACAGGGCTAAGAGGCTTTCCTCATAACTATTAGTAGAGTAGCAGCAACGACATGGGCCACATAGTGACATTTTGTTCAACAACACCCCATATATGCGATGGTGGCCCTACAAGATCATTAACAGAGCTGAAAAATTCCTTTCACCTAGTGACATCATAACATCATAGTGCAACACATTATTCACGTGTTTGTGGTGATGTTCATGTAAACAAACCTACTACACTACAAGCTATATCAAAGTATAGCACATACAATGATGTACGGTACATAATACTTGGTAGCAACCATAAACTACTATGCTATGGTCTATGTATTTACTATACATTTTATCATTATTTGAGGGTGTACTAATTCTATTTATACAGAAAAAAAAAACCCTGTAAAACAGCCTCAAGTAGGTTCTTCAGGAGGTATTACAGAAAGTGACAGATCCAGCTTTGGGAGTCTGGGTGTGGGAGGACTGCTTGAACTCAGGAGTTCGAGATCAGCCTGGGCAACATAGCAAGACCTCATCTTTACCAAAAACATAAAAAAATTTAACTGGGATGGTGGCACATGCCTGTAGTCCCAGCTGCTCAGGAGGCTGAAGCGGAAGGATCACTTGAGCCCAGGAGGTTGAGGCTGTGGTGAGCCATGATCCTGCCACTGCACTCCAGACTGCATGACAGAGTGAGACTACAACTCAAAAAAAAAAAAGAAAATGACAACTCCATTCGTGTTATTACCCCTAAAGACTTTCCAGTGCAACAAGATGCGGAAGTGGAAGACAGTGATATCAGTCAGGAATCCCCAACCCCCAGGCTCCGGACTGGTAGCTGTCTGCAGTCTATTAGGAATTCAGCTACACAGCAGGAGGTGAGAGATGGTCAGATCAGTGGTGGCATTAGACTCTTATAGGAGCACAAACCCTACTGTGCGTGCATGCGAGGGATCTAGATTGTGCACTCCTTATGAGAATCTAATGCCTGATGATCTGAAGTGAAACTGAGTTACTGATTAGCAAGGAGGTTTGACTGTGCATCCGCCCCCACCCTCATGTCCATTCATGGAAAAAAATTATCTTCCATGAAACCAATGCCAAAAGTTTGGGGACTACTATATTTATAGTCTTGCCTACATTAATCTGTGTGTCTTGGTTTTTAACAAAAAAAAGTCTAAAAAGTAAAAAATAAATAAATAAAATAAAATAAATTTTAAATAGAAAAAACCCTATAGAATAAGGCTATAAAGAAAAAATATGTTTACAAGTGTGTAATGTGTTTGTGTCTTAAGCTGAGTGTCATTACAAAAGAGTCAAAAAGTTAAAAATAATTTAAAAGTTTATGAAGTTACCATAAGTTAAGGTTAACTTATTATTAAAGAAAGAAAAAAATTATAAGTAACCTAGTAGAACCCTCGTGTACAAAGTTTATAAAATCCATAGCAGTAGAATGTTCTAGGCCTTCACGCTCACTCACTACTTACTCGCTGACTGCCCCTGAACAACTTCCAATCCTGAAAGCTCCATCCATGTTAAGTGCCCTGTACAGGTATACTTTTTAAAAAAAATATATTTTACACTGTATTTTTATTGTACCTTTTCTGAGTTTAGAACCACAAATACTGTAGTGTTTCAACTGTGCAGTATTCAGTACAGTCGCATGCCACACAGGTTTGTATCCTAGGAGCAACAGGCTGTAAAATGTCGCCTACATTGTGTAGTAGGCTAGGCCATCCCAGCTTGTATAAGTAGACTCTATCCCATTCACATGATGACGAAATGCCTAATGATGCCCTTCTCAAGGCACAACTGGACTTAACAAGGCACAGCACGGAGGGTTGCTTAGTTGGTTCCCCTGACACACATCAAAGAGGAGAACCTATGAATAAGTGAAAATGCACTAAAATGACAGGGTCCATCCTGTGTTGATTCTGTGCTAAAAATGTAAGCTGCCCTCCAACAAATTATATAGCCATTCAGGCAGGAAAGCCAGTTAAGTAGCAATTTTCAGAGAACAATGATGATTCCTGAATAAATAACCTTACCTCTTAGCAACACTTAGTTTTCTCCTCTTAACTCAATTCTTCTCACCCACTGAGATCCAATGACACTCAGAGCAGATAATGTAATGTGGTTGCACAGATTCAAGTCCCATCACAGAGGGGCATTCACACTGCTGAACTCACATAACAAATGGTAACTGCACTTTAATTGGCCTCTGTTGTTTGAATTCACAATTACTTTGATTAGGATATGTTAACAGCAAGAAGAAAGTCTAAATAATCCCACAAAGGGAGATATATATTATTCACATGTTTCTGAAAAATTAAATATACTCTCAGAATTATTCACAATCTGATATTTCAGCAAAGCTAGTTGTTCCCAGAATGGTATTCAGCAGTTACAATATAAAGACAGGATGGGAAACATCCACACTCTAGCTTTACTTCAATGACAGGAATTTTCTCATAGGAAACATTTATATACATTCCCATTTAGCCCTAATTCAAGTCACTCGAGTTTTTAAAAAGGAAGAAACAGAAGACTTTTTCTTTAAGGATAGCTAGAAAGACTGTGTCGCCCTTAAGAATCAAGCTTAGGGAGGAAATAATCTTAATTCTTTGACTTATTTTTTTAACTATTCAAAACACATTTGTTGAACTCATGCATCATTGCAACCACTTTGGAAAATTGGTGCAACCACTTCGGAAAACTGGTAATTTCTATGATAGCTGAAAAAATGAGAAACCTATATCCCATCAACTTTTGTCTTACAAATTACAAATATATGTGTATCAAAGCACGTTGCTAAAAATATGTATATATTGGCTGGGCTCAGTGGCTCAGCGTATAATCCCAGCACTTTGGGAGGCCAAGGCGAGTGGATTGCTTGAGCCCGCAGGTTCAAGACCTGCCCGGGCAACTTGGCGAAACCTCATTTCTACAATACATGAAAAATTAACCAGGCATTGTAGTGTGCACGTGTCGTTCCTGCTACTTGAAAGACTGAGCCGGAAGGATCACTGGAGCTCAGCAGGTCGAGGCTGCGGTGGCCAGGAGCATGCCACTGCACTCCAGTCTGGGAAATGGAGTAAGACTCCAACTCAAAATATATATATATATATATATATATATATATATATATACATATTATATATGTATATATTATTTGGAAGGCCATGAGGCTGAGTTGGCTTGGGTTCCTATGCAAGCAAAGGCCCAATTCAATGTAAATAGTAAAATGAATCTTAACCAATAGAAACTACCAAACTTATCTCTGTCCAAGGACATTCCACTTTAAGCAATCAAATATGTTTTCTTTGTTTTGTTTCCAAAAACACCTAATAAATGTTTTCCCCTCATGCTCTCTCAGTGGAGTCCAACTGCTTGCATTCTGAGGCTGACCAATTCGTGAATGGTTCTCTGCTCAAATAAGCTCCTTAGAATTGTAATGTGCCCAATTTATCTTTTACATGTATAAGAATGTTCATAGCCGCACTATTCATAATAGCCCCAACCCGAAAACCTAAATGCCCAATAACAATGGAATGAATAAATAAATTATGGTGTATGTATACTTAGAATACTACCAAGCTAGGAAAGGAAGCTAACGACAGCTACACATCCAGAAATTCTTGGATGAATCTTACACATATGTCTTATGAAATAAGCAAACACAAAGAATGCAAATTGCATCATTCCATTTACATAAAGTTCAAAAACTGGCAAAGCGAATGCATGGTGTTAGAAATCAGAAGAGGTGTGAGCTTTGGTGGGAGTGGGAGTCATTGGAGGAAAACACAAGAGGGGCTTCTGGGGCTCTGTAAATGTTCCACGCTTTGATCAGGGTGCTGGTTACATGTGCATGTTCGCTATCAGAAATTAACCAAGCTGACCATGTATGACTCATGCAGTTTTCTGCATTTCATAATTTTTAATTTAAAAGTCTACATTTAAAAAAATGGTTGTGTGTGCTGAGTAATGAGTGACAAAAGAGAATACTGTACGAAGACCAAGCCCATTCCAGGATATGATTTTAAATAATCTTGAGTGACTAAGAGATCGTGTGAAACCTCCAGAGCAGGGGCCTTGACGTGGGCAAGGAGAGTAGGGAAAAGAATCAGGACAGATCCCTGAGGGAGGTGAAGCCCACCTGATGCTGAAATGACAACTAGGGAGTTAGATGGTCTAACAAAGACAGTAGGGTAACTCTCCAGGGGAAAGTCCCCAGGGGCCCTCTGAAAACAGGGCAAGTAGAAAGGCCATCACCAAGAACTCAAAAAACAACAGATGCTGGAGAACGTGCAGGGTAAAGGAAACCCTATTTATCTATTTATTGAGGCACACTGCTAAGTGCTGGAAATAGAATAGCTTTAACCTGGTGTAGCAGAAACTGCTAATTGCCATCCT